>PVJH01036636.1:0-7500 GCA_004026705.1 Nesogale talazaci | reverse complement strand
TGTGTTATGTGAATTTTTTCTAACTTTATTCCTTTTTTTTTATAATAGAAGAAAAGGAATATTTAATGACTCCCTCTAGAAAAGAGGAGTAGGGATTCTCATACATTGAAGCCTTTTACTATTTATTAGCTAAGGAATAGCGGGTAATCAATTTCCCTTTCAACAGAATATTTAGATACTGTTGCATTTTCACTTCCAGGCTCTCCAGGCTGCCAGACAACTTCTCTTACAGCAGCAAACAAGTGGATTGAAATCTCCTAAGAGCAGTGATAAACAGAGACCGCTGCAGGTTAGTAAAGTGCTCCTGCCCTTGGGGTCTTACTTTAAAAGATGTGCAAAATGATCACAGATGCGGGGACTGTGTTGTATAGATACAGGAAATTATTACATTCATATATGCAAGTCATTTTCATTCAAAACTAGAACTCATTGTATCTCCTTAAGAGAGAGAGAAAAATAATTTTCTATTAGCATAGATTTCAAAAGTTGACAAGGTCACTCATTGCAAAAATTATGTGGGGAGCCACATTTGGTATTCATAGGCATAAAGATTTTTGTATCAAATTCCCTTGTGGGATTTTAATGGAGTTTTTAGTCACAAATAGGTTAAAATGTGAAAATTCTCCCTTAAAAGCAAAGTCATAGTAAAATGATGTGGAAGAAAACAAAGCAGCCAAGACAATTCGCATTATTGCCGTTGTATCCAAGTGACAGAGGCATACAAACCGACAGGGCAGCCAGAAAAAACTGTCTGAGTTTGCCAAGGAGTTATTGCTGTTGCTACAGTTATAAAAACACATTCTGGAGTTTGTTGTCCTTACTCACTCATGATGTTTGTCTTGCGAAACTGATTGTGTGTGTATGTGTGTTTTAAAGTAACTTTGTGTTACAAAATATAACCATTGTTTCATACAGCTTTCTAACCAATATTTATAGAAGACTGCTCAGGGTAAATAAAACATTTGATTTTAAAATCTTTGGAAGGTAGACCTGGGATTGCATAATATATCTCTCAAGATGTTTGTCAGATATGTTGAAAGGTAACAGATACTATCCCACCTCCCTCCCCCCAATCGTCTCTATCAAAATACATATCTAGTGAAGCAAGTTTAGTTTTGAGGATAAGGCACCACCATCTGTCTCAGCAATTTCCTGGGGTGGGGGGGTGGGGCCGAAGGGGGCTTGCTTGGCCTTGCTTGTGCCCCCATTCTCAGGTGGACTCACAATTGTGAGTTCCCTCCTGTTGCAGGACGACCTTGGAGGAGAGGCATAGGTGTGTGCCAGGGTGCTCACATGTCACCGATGGGCACAAGCCAGAAACTACCTGTTACTGAGAAAGTGGATGAACTGAATGGTCCTTGGATACATGTGAGATGAGGCTCTATTTTATTTAGGAACAAATCCATTCGTGGAGTGAGAGGAGCGAGCGACCTGGAACTAAGGGTTATGTCGCTCTGACATTCAGCTGACTGCCCTCCTTGCAAATGAAAGCTTCCTTGAACCCTCTGCACTTAAGGTTCTTTCTAAAGCTTTTTTTCTTAAAATAAATTTCTCATTCTTTTAACTGTGGAGTCTTCTGTGAGGCCACACTTTACTTCCTATTGTATCCCTCCCCACCTGGTAACACTGGGGAGTATTTCCATCAGCTACCCAATTCATTGAGACACTCTGAGTTCATTTACATGACAGAGAGAAATTTACATAGATGTCACAGCTGATAGCAGATGAAAAGTTGATCCTTACTCTGACTTCTGATAGGGAATTTGGCTTTGTTTTTAGGCATGGAATAGGTTATTTGGAGACTGGAAGTTAGAAAGAAATTATTGTATCAAAAATTTGAAGAAAAAGAACACTATAGTTTTATGTCAGAGGTCTTGACAAAATAGAGGAATTCATAGTAGTTGTTTTGTCTTCTTGAAAACTCAATACAGTGTAAATTTCTTTATTGTTGGTTATCAAGGAATCTCAGCAAAGAATGACTGGGCTTTTCTTTCTTCTTTTTGGTTTAGTTTTGGCCTTTGTTGTAATGGTAGGAAAGGTATGATATGTTGCTTAACGAAGATATACATCTCCTGCCTCCGAAAATTACAAACACCGAAAATGTGGGAATAATAGGCATACAATGAGGATTTATTGCTCATATTGCAGTTTTTACATAAATAAAATTTGGGGAGATCCTTATTTTTTCATTGTACTATGAAAGACTGCTTAAAATAATTGTAAATTCATTTTCACACTTTTGGTTGCTGATCATTGATGCAAAGACTGTCATTGTGCCATTTATACTTACTGCTTTGTGATGCATATTAATCTAAATATATAGCCAGTGAATGGATTTTAAATTCCATATAATTATTTGTACTTGATGGTTTGGTTGGGGTTATTATTATTGTTGTTGTTGTTCTGTTTTCTTTTTTGTAATGCCAAAGTATATAGGAATGGGAGATTGCTTTTTTATGAATGAGAATTAGAAATAATGAATGAAAATTTGCTTAGCCTCCAAAATATAACCTAAATTTAATATTTTGTGAACCTACAATTTTGGTATTTCACAATCCTTGATAATCTTAGCAACCAAATGGATTGTAATAAAAGCTCATAAAACCTAATAGCCTTTAACAGTAGCTCACATATCTATTATCTTATAAGGATATTAAGTAATACTCATCATTGCATCTATATATGTAATCTAGTGTAAACTACACTATTTTCCAGTTACACTAGAGAAAATGTTGAAAATTTTGATGAAAATTTTAACCATTTTTAATAAATGTTAGCGTAGAATGTGAAAGTAATATTTGATTTTTTTCCTAGTTGAATCTCTATAGTCTGGTTCTCTTTCTCTTTAATGATGGGGCTAGCCAACCTTTCAAACAGTGTATATAGGTTATTTTCTAACAATTTATAAGGGTAGGTGAGAAAGTTTCAAAATCTGAATTCTCCAGTCAAGATATTTGCTGCTAATGGATACTGATTCTTATTGTCTCATGCATAACACCTTTAGAAGACCAAAACATACTTTCTGTGTTTCACTCAAAGTACAGTTTTGATTGAAAACTATTTTAGAAGTTTTGAAAAAAAAAATACAGGTTTAAAGAAAATCTGTTTTGATGGCTTAAGTCACAAGAACAATATTCAGTTGCTCCTTTCACTCATCTAAATTTCTCTTAAATGTTGAAGAGAGGGAGCTGGATTTGGAAGGTGACCTGGGACAGAATCTGTTCCTGTCAGAGAGGATACATTTATTATTACTTTTACATTTATATTTTTCCAAGTTTCTGAATTACAGGGGGGACACATTCGAAAGTAAAATGTAAAATAAAAATCAAAACATTTCACAAACTTGAGTACCAATCCTTGTAGTGACTTCACTTTCATATACATATACATATACATATATGAGTGATTGTGTACTTGAAATGTGTACATATTCTGTTTATCACTTGAAACCAAAGTTGAATAGACCCAATCAGTAATGTATTGATCAGATGACATATCGATGAACAATATATGAAGATTTTGGTGCAACTGGGAGTGTATATTGACCTAAGCATTGCCAAATATTTTGTCTTTATATTCTTACTATATATCCCAGTAAAATATATCATAATAGTGACAGTGAAGACGGCCTCTGATTTTCGTTTGTTTAGTTTACTTCTAGCCTTTCTTAGGCTTCCTGCACCCACAATCTATCATAATGAGGAAAGCTAGGCAGAGAGGATATATAATAGATTCAATTTTATGAGACGAATTTCCAAATTATAACGAGTAAATTACAATACACAGTTGCACACATGCACACACATACTTAAAAGCATGTGCATGTACACATCAATTTTAGGGGTGTTGTTTTTTTGTAAAATACATTATCAATTTTCTAGCCTTTGACAAATTTAGTTAATGCAGTTTAGGTTTGAAAATTGGTCGCATTATTGTTCTTGTTACATTTACAGCCATGAGACAGACTTGTGGTTCTTCAACAACTGTGCAGTGCAGAGACGTAAATTTAAGGTAAATGCTATTGCTTTGCTCTCTTAGATGACTACTAGTGTATAGCATTGTAATCACCTCCTTCATTGTAGGCTACTATCTACTCTAAGTAATGAAGATGATAGTATCTTAGCATGTCTTTAAAAGTTCAAGAATGGAGTAGTAAGTCAACAAAATGATTAAGCCCGGGGTCGGAAGCTGACTCTAGCACAAAATAGTCATGTAAGTTTGAGGATGAGACTTAATATATTTCTATAAAACCTTCAGGCCTAAGTGATGGATACAAATATTCTGGAGTTAGAGATGCTATGTATGTGTACTTTTTAAGTCATTGATAGGCAACTGTACTGCTCAAGAATTTGCAAATTGTGTTGGATTTTGGTTTTTGACTTGTTTTCTCTTTCTTTTTTCTTTTTTTTTTTCATTTTTATTTTATTTATTTATTTTTTGGGGGGGCATCACTGCCCTCTGATGGGAGTGGAAGACCCAGTCTTGCTGCTGCTGGATTTGAACTGCCAAGCCCGTGGGCCACAGTCCCGCGCTCAACCCCTATGCCACTGGGGCTCAGCCCCTTTTTTCTTTTTTCAGTTCAGTACTAAATGAGCAGCATTTTGGAGGTGGTTAACATATTTTAGCCAAAAAGAATGATCTTTGAAATCAGAAGATTAAATCCCTTCATATTAAAACCATTTTTTAAATGTTATATGTCATTGGAATAATTTTATATCTTGATGTTTAGGAAAAATAAAAACAACATGAAGAATTCTTTCACCCCATATATTTACTTTAATAGTGAATGTTAAAATATATTACGATGTAATGTGACATACTATTTTAGCTTCATTTGCTTGCTTTCTTCAAAATACTTAAAATAAAACAGGGGGCAAAACAGAAAATCTATAGAATAGTAGCCAATTCATCTAACATTTGGTAACCTATGAAAAAATAAAGAATAAACTAAAAACTATATAAGAAATTAAACATTTTTTCAGGAATAAAATTAGTAACTTCTGCTGTAATATAGAGGACGTTGCTCAATATCTATTATCCAATGATAAAGTTTCATTTAATTAGAGATATTAAAAAATTGGATATTTCCCTTTTAATATTAATTTCTAGCATACAAGAGCTAGATTCAAGCTAACACACATTTAATTTCAAATAATTAAAGCAGTATTATCAAGAATTTTGAGATGTAGTTTAGATTAGAAATAAATATTGTAATGAAGAAAATTCAGAAAAATTGTTGAGATATTCTTTTCTTTTTATATTTTTGTGTATGTACAATGACATTAAGTCTAACACAATTTCTGGATCATTAATATTTTTAAGTGGACTTAATTTAAAATTATTTAGAATGATGGGCTGTGTCTTGTGTGGTCCTGAGTCTCCTATCCAATTAAGATCACTTAAAAGGTAGCATGAACTAGGTAAGTTTATAAGATGATTATAGAATAATATATTCCTTGAAACACTCACACTTTACCACCTATGACCAGCTGCTCAAGTCTGACACCCAGTGGAGGAGGATTTAGGACCAGAAGCCCCTGGATGCTAAGACGGCTAGTGTAGCAAACTTGCTTATAACCTACTCATGACATACAGGAAAATAGAAAATGTAGTTTGGGACTAAGCTGTTTTTACTCCTAATTAAGGCTATAGAAGCAGTCAGTTGATAGCTTGGACCCTATTTCTTCACCTCTAAAATGAAAAATGAGGATAATCTCCTTGAAAAATTGTGGTGAAGATTATAAAAAGTGCCATACACTATACCAACCAAAAGTACTTCTACTTAAAATAAGTTTATACATAAATGGTAGTATGATAGGCTCTAGAAAATTAATATACAATGCAACATTACAATAGATATTTTTGTACAGTTCCTTGTATTCAGTGATACATTTTAATAGCCTTAGCCATCCTAAAAATATAAGTAAGCCTAACTTATACTTTGAAAAAGACCATGTATTTTAGGAACTAGAAAATCACATCCCCCAACTACACACTCCTATGACATGTATCAGTCCCACATAATGTTAGCCGTTTGTACAAGAGAGTAAACCGTATGAGAACAAAGACAAAGGAAGTCCTCTAGTGCCCAGTGTAATTCCAGGTCTGGCCTGCCAGCCGGCTAGCCCCTGACCTTTGGTTCCTCCATGCATAATGGCCCTAAACAGTGACTTGTCCCATGCTGTTGCTATGATCAGTTCTGGATCCAATCATTGTGGCCCAAGCTAATGCTTTGCTTTTGACAAAAGGCAAAAAGCCTTTCTGCTAAGCTGGCTCATCTTTTTGGCTGAAACTTGTGAAACAACTTAACAACCTACAGGTCCACTGACAGATGGGCGATAGCTGTACACCAGGGGCATGGACTCTGAGAGAAGTAGGCTTCCACGTGGAAGCTGAGAGTAAGTCTGCCATGGAAAGAAGGGGCCATTGTACTCATTCAGTAAATTAGAAGATAGTTTAAAAACCTTGAGTGATTACCAAGTGTGATGCCATGTAAGAGACTGTAAGAAGAATGTCCTCAGGGATGTGTGATTTGGTTGCAGAGTTAGGAGGACTTCACACGATGGATGTATGTCCAATCACCGTGTGGCAGGGATGGAAAAGACAGACAACAGGCATGTCTAAAGAGGAAGTAGACACTCCAGGAGTTGTGGAGTTGTTTTGATGTTTGGTTTAAAGTGGGGAAGTTTGGCAGAGAAAACAGGTCAATTTTTGATGCTAAAATCTTTTAAAAGATGTTATCAATGATGTAGATGAAGGGTATTGTGAAGTCTGGTTAGTCAAGAATACATAATTTGTTTTTGCCAGCCTGAAGATTTCTTATTAAGAGAATAATGAATGGATTAGAGGGCTGGAAATATTCATCACCCTTTGTAGAGCGCCTGAAATGCCAAGCTGATGATCTGTACTTTATGGATGAGGCAGCAGTGTCTATTAAAGCTTTTGATAAGAAAGTGACAAATGGTGCATTTAAAGATGTTTGAGGCAAGGGGCATTGTGAGGAATCTGGAACAAGGATAATTTAAAGGCAATATTTAGAGAAGTCGTTTTAGACCTGCAACATTTTAGGCGATGGCAAGAGAAGGAACTGGACATCTCCTTCCAGAATGGTTGAGGAGAGGAGACAAGCCAGACAGGGTGCAGGGTAGCCATGATGAAACGTACAACTTTCCTCTAGTTCTTCAGTGTTTCCCTCCCTCCCCACACACACGCACTATCGTGATCCCAATGCTGCCTTACAAATCCAGCTCGACCAGAGCATGTATACTGCTACAGATAGGAACCGGAAACACAGGGAATCCAGGACAGATGAACCCCTCAGGACCAGTGGTGAGAGTAGCGATACTGGGAGAGTGTCGGGATGGTGAGATAGAAAGGGGAAACCAATTACAAGGATCTACATAGAACCTCCTCCCTACTGGACAGACAGCAGAAAAGTGGGTAAAGGGAGACACCAGACAGTGTAAGTCATGACAAAATAATAACAATGTATTATTTATC
>PVJH01036635.1:0-18632 GCA_004026705.1 Nesogale talazaci | reverse complement strand
TGCCCAGAGCCTGCCCTGCCTGCCTGGTCCCCTTCTCTGAGACAACAGTTCCTACAGAGAAAGGACAGAGGAGATGGTGCCGAGAGAAAGGGGTGATCGAGGGAGGAGGAAGCACATAGATCTTCCCAGGGAGAGAAAAGGAAGATAAGAAGTCAGACAGGACAGGATCACACATGCCATCCACAAAAGGAGAATCTGTCTTAATTGCATGCCGGAGCATCGCGTTCTCACATCTTCCAGTTTTAGCCAGACCTTTCCTTGGAATTCCCGAGGAGCCCTTTGAGGTCAGAGCAAGGAGGGCACACAGCTGGTTTTGCGACTGAGGTTGAGACATGCTTCCTCCTTCCTCCTTTCTGGGGAGTCCTGGGGTGACAGGACCACCACGGCTTGTCCCTGTCGCCCTACTAAAGAAAGCATGTGCAGAGAGTGTCCCACAGCTCAGTCCAAAGCCAGTAGGACGCTGGAATCTCACTGGAAGACGTCCTGAGACAGCTCTGCAGCTCCCAGAACGTGTCTGTGGCTCAGTTGTCAATTAAGACTTAGGAAGTTAAAAAAAAAAAAAAAGATCCTCCTTCCTCCTGCAGCTTGTCTTCACCATTTTGCACCCCTGTTTTGTTTTTCCGTATTCTTGCTGGCGCCAAGATGGGATTCTTCTGCTTCAGTGCTCCTGTGCTGGAACCTTCTTCCTTTCAGGCATCTGAGAGCAAGGAGGGAAGCCTGCTCCCTACAGAGCCATGGCATTTCTGATGGGATTGGGCATTGGAGGTGGGCACTGGGGTGGAGGAGCTTGAGCCAAAAGAGGAGAAGCTGAAGGCCAGCAGCCACAAGTGAGGGAGCCCAGAGCAGGGTGATGACAGAGTAAATGGCAGTATCCACATTGCAGGGTTCCTCTGAGTTTTCAAAAAAATCTAAATTCTGGTAAAGTATTGGCACATGGCAAATATTAAAATTGCTATTATTGTTGCTAATTATTCTGGAAGAAACCTCACAGCCTTATTTACAAGGAAATTACTGAAGGTGTAAGTCAGGAAAACGTAGAGAAGGAGAGTTGCCCAAGAAATATATTGACAAAAACCAATCAACTTGCAGATCCATATTTTAGGGAGAGCAGGGAGCACACCACTCAGACATGGGAGGAAGTCAGGCTTCGAGTGCCTTCTGGTCAAGCTCCTGTTCCTGGAGTCCTAAGTGGTTGGGAAAGTTGCAGATAGAAGTCCAGCATACATCTGGTTTGTTACTAGAGGGTCGCTTTGTCTCT
Source organism: Nesogale talazaci (assembly GCA_004026705.1). Classification (NCBI taxonomy): domain Eukaryota; kingdom Metazoa; phylum Chordata; class Mammalia; order Afrosoricida; family Tenrecidae; genus Nesogale; species Nesogale talazaci. The sequence goes on along the minus strand of PVJH01036635.1, from coordinate 17,374 downwards.
ATGACATGCCAAACCTCTTGGGCATCGTTAATGGGACAATGGGGTGGGAAGGAGAGGTCAGTTTGTGGTAGAGCATGTCCCACTGAGCAGCAATTCAGAAGTCCCCCTGTCCTTGATCCACTTCCTTTGAGAATCCACAATAAAGTCATGTTCTGGTGCTTATCCATTTTCATGGACTTCTGAGATGACTATGTATACGCCACCACTGAAAAGGTCTATAATTCAGTATTTTGACCTTCTCTAAAAGTATTTGCATACATCTAAACCAAACCCCACAGCTTCATTAGTATAAGTTTCTCTCAACCCTATATAAATGTCTACACTTGTATTCCTTTGGACATAATACTGGGATTCTCTCTTTGGGATTCAAGAGTGAGAAATGAGTCCTACTCTTTACAGAGCTTTCTCATTACTAGTGGTGTACTGGGCATGTGAAGCACAAGGACTGAGGGGAAGGAGGCCTAAGAGCTGGGGAACGTTAAGTCCAGCATCCACTTGGGTCCTACTGCAGAGGAAAGCATACTAAGACAAGACAATGTGAATCAAAGGAGATATTCACTTAAAGAAAAGGATTTAGTGGCAGCTGCCCATGAAGTACAGGGATCTTCTGAGCACAGAAGAAAGCTCATTATTTTGAAAGTTTCCAAAGGTAAATAGATAAAAACAGACTTATTTGGAAGGCAGGTAATTTATTTGTTCTGAAAATGCTGGTTGTTCATATTTAGGTGTAAAGGATATTTTTAAAATATGGTTTATATTATTTTGATTTGGATGTTAGTTTCATGGAGGTATACATTTGTCACAACTGATCGAAATGTCTGATTTTGTTGCTTGTCTCTTATACTTTAATATACCAAAAACAAATATACCTGGAAAAATACTTGACAAAAAAACCAAAACACAGAACAAAGCATTGTGAGTTTTTAATGGTTGATAGTATTTTCTCTTGAATAACAAGACAAAGATGGCATATATCTAGTTTATGTAGTAGTTATGCATGTGTTTACCATCTGCAAGATGAGAAACTGGAAAAAATCCGCTGCTCTAAAGACAAAAGATGGGGTGTTCAGCCCTGGTAAAGAGTTACAGTTTGGGAACTCATCCGGGCAGTTCTATCCTGTCCTGTAGGGTTGCTCCTGAGTTGACATTGACTCAATGGCAGTGAATTTGGTTGGGATTTTGGAGAGAGTATTAACCCCATATTATCAAAAGGATAGCAAGGGAAAATCAGTCACCTTACTGAAAGACACTTTTATGTGTTAACTCTTGAGACAGACAAATGGTGCTGAAACTCTACTTCCTATTAAAGAGCCCCAAGGACTTACTTGCTGTGAATGTCCTCAATGTTTTCATCTGAAAATAGCAACAATAGTAATATCAACAGGGTAGTTATGTTCCCTTGCGTCATCATGTGTTTGGGGATGGACTGTTAACCCTGAGGTCACCAGTTTCAAACCACCAGCTAACCCTCAGGAAAAGCATAAAACCTTCAAATCTGGTAAAGATGTGTACAGTGGTAAGCCCGAAGGGGTGTTCTACCTTTACTAAAGGGTCTCCATGAGTGAGAATCCACTAGCTAGTAGTAAACATAGAGATTCTTTGTTTCAGTTTGAGCTTTTAGGTAAAGTATCAACACATTAGTCTTCATTGACTATGAGATCTATTACTATTGTTCTCTGTAATTTTTTCTGCAAAGAATCTACTTGAGCCATAATTACAAGGAAACGGCTAAAGACATGAATCAAGAAATGATGGAAAAGGTAAGAAAGGTTTACATAGACACATCATGGGGAAGATCAATGAACTAAAATATCTGTATGGTGGGAGAGCAAGGAGGACAAGACCCCAGAGGAGAGAGGCATGCAGGGGTGAGGTTAGGCCTCAGCTTATGTCATCAGTTGAATTAGAGAAGTGTAGTATACAGCAGGTGTGTTATTAGAGGGTATTGTATTTTAAGCCTCTTTGTGTTCCTGAGGGAGCGAGGCAAATATCACAAACCTGCATAATTCTTTATAAAGCTTTGCTCCCCATCTGCCCCCTTGGAGACAGGTAAATACTTTGGATCAACAAAGACTTATGTTTTCCAGAAAATTATTTGTCCTAAAAATTCTGATTTCTGATATATGGTGGTGAAGGGATGGGGTAAAAGAGCATCCCCACATTCTTTTTAGGCCTACTCCAAGACCCTCCCTCCATGTGGAAGACCAGTGCTGGATTTAACCATGAAGGACACATGTCACCCAAGTTGTTTGCAGATATTTATCATGGGATATCCTAGAAAGAGCAGTTTTCAGAGTGTTGCAGCCTCACAAACCCACCTCCCCTTCTTTCCATTACATGGTATAAAAGTTTTGCCTGCTTCAAGTGGACCACTGTCCAATTCTGATCCTCCTTAACTTGTAGGTCACATGTAGGTCTGCACCCCTGTAAGTAAGCATCCCATAAGTAATGTGGGAATGTCCCCTAGTCAGTTGTTTGTGGTCTCCCTATCTGGGTATTTGGAAAGGACTACTCATTGGGGAAATCTCCCAACAAATGTTGTGTAGGCTAGGAATCCTACTAGCCAGGATAGTGTTCTCAACATGAGCACGTGTAGAGGAAGTGGCGAGTTCAAGGGAGATATCCCAGGATGGACAACAGCCTCTCAGTTTGGACCCCTGGCTAATTTTCTGGGGGTAGGGGAACCGCACAATGACAAGGACAGAACAGGAGCTTCTGCCAGCAGAGAGAACAGATCATCTACTTGCCAGAAATGAATATTCTATTTGAGCATTTCTCCTCCTAGGAAAATGAACAATAGGCCCTGAGATAAACAGTCATGTACTCCGAGGTCAAGCTGAGTGAGCATCCTAAAATACCTCACTCAGATGTTCAATTCAAGTTGAGTCAAGACTTTTTGATCTAGAATCCTTACCTGAGATAAATTAGAAACTATTAAGTAGGAGACCCAAGGACAAACTTTGCAACTCATTAGAACGTGGCCTGACCATCTTTGGAGTTGCACTCCGCTGCCCCTGGGAAAGTGCCCTTAAAAATAAGTGTTTCCCTAGAAAATATCCTATTTGACTCTGACCTTTTTTCTGCACTCCAGCAAGAAAAAGATGTGTCTTATCTATGCCTACATTGTCAGTCTCATTAAGGAAACCTGCTTCAAAACTTTTGAACTGACACAAGGCTCAATAACCTTTGGTCTAACTCGTTGTTGTGTGTGAGTGAGCACAGCTTACTCTTAAAGCCCACAGGGTTGTGGAGCTTGCTGGTGGCTCTGTGAAGGACAGCCGCATGCTGAACGTCACACCTGGCATGCCTGCACAAGACCAGAGGTCTCAGGTGGGAATGCAAGATTCAGGGGAAAAACCTGAAGGTGTTGGTGGACACTTTGCAAGCAGTGGGAGTAGTCAAGGGCAAGGAAGAAGCACTGATGCTTCCACTGGGACCCTCGGGTGGGCAATCAGATCTGCCCAGATCAGTGCAGGGAGATCTCCCAAACATGTGACTCCAAAGTCCAGATGGCATTCTATTTACTCTTCCAGATTACACTGGTCTACACTATGGTGAGAGGGAGACCAGTGGCAGCAAATTTGGTCCTGCAAACCAGGGCAAAAGTCCATGGCCAGAGTAATACTGGCAATACCAATACCATGGCATGTGTGCTGCTAAAAGGAAATGGATTCCCCTAGCTTGTAGCTCTTACCTTTTTGTAATACTGTCTGTAGAGTCTGTGTGGCAGTCACTAATCTGGTATCAATTTCAGAATTCGGAGTGCAAGGATGGAGTCACACCTGTCAATCTCAAGATAACCAATGAGACCTCTGTGTTGGCATGGCTTTCTCCTGAGAATTCTGGGAAATCTGATTGAATTGCCCCCTTGGAGGTAAGAGACTTATGACTCAGTCCCTTGGAGATGCTCTACTGACAAGACACAAGGTTGACTCCCTGTGAGATATCTTGGCGAAGAAGCCACATGGGCTTACCCTCATGGAACCAGAACTCTGAAGCAAAAAAAGCCATGTGAATCCTGCAGTGCTGATACTTGAGAAGCCACAGAGAGGCCTGTCAGTGCTGAGATGCTCTACCATCACTGGATACACAAGACTCTGCACCCACTGGCTGTGATTGTCCTGGTGTCATTGTATTTGCCCCATGAATCTTAAGAAGACTCTATAGACTGGTATCAGACATATGGGCTAATGTCAGATTTGTGAGCTTGGACTGGACTAGGTTGGGATGTTTTCTTAATGTTCCCATTCCCCTTGTTTTTAAACCTCTCCCTTAAATACATATGCGTGTTTATGAATTTGTTTCTCTAGTCTATCCAGACTAACACAGTCTGGGAGGCAGATGGCGGACAACATTAAACAGCAGTCTGACTGGTGAATGGGCCGGTAGATCCCCATTTCTCCTGGCACTGGGTATACTCCTTCCAACCTGATCACGTAGACCTGACTCACTGAATGGCAGGGTCTCACTACCCTTCTTGTGACCATTATCTGGGCTTACAACTGGTCTATCTTCTCCAGCCCTTTGGGTATACAAAGTAACAGCTCTTTGCTTTGGTTACGGAACAGGTGAATACTACCTGGGCTCCGGTTAGCAGTCTATGAGAGTGCAGGATGACTGGTGGCTTCTCATACAATTTACCCACATCCTCTTATGGTACATCAGTGTTTTCTCTCTCTCACCAAGATAAGGTTGGTGAGATAAGGAACATAGACAAACTCTTGAACACCATTGATACTATGTTGTTGGGATGTGAGAAATCTGTCACTGAACCACTGATGGCCCTTTACAGAGCACAGATGCAAGATAGCCACTTCTGAGTTCAGAAGGACATAGATGTGTTAAATCTTTTTTGGTGCACAGAACTATTTTCCTCTATGGTGTCCACTGAGTTACTTGCTTACTGCAGTAGTTACATAATCTTATGTCAATGTGAGGGTATTGAGAGTGAAGGGATGGAGTATAGCCTGTCAATCAGGTCACAGCCTGGTGATGCCTCCTTGGGAGCATGGCCTTCTCACGGTCACTCTGGGAACGTCTGCTCTTTCTCCCTTTGAAGGTAGCCACACACTCTTACTCTGCTTCCCCTTCCTGTTGACCATGTGGAGCCATTCTGAGACCTTTGAGAGTTATGGAGATCCGTCCACCACCACTGAATGCATGACTACACAGACTAGCCTCTGATATTCTGCATTTTGCATCATTGCATGTGCTGTGTGAGTCTGAAGAGGAATTTATGGATTAGTATTAGATTTTTGAGCTATTATTAGACTTATGGACCAGGTTGGGATGTTTTCTTAATATACAATTACTCTTTGATATAAAACTACATGCTGAAAGTCACACCTGGCAAATGATCTTTTTAAAAATAATTTTAATGGGAGCTCTTACAGATATTGTAACAATTTGTAATTCAATTATAGTAAGCGTGCTTACACAATTGTTGCCACCATCGGTTTTGATATATTTAATTCTTCTTGATTTCCTTGGTATCAAGGAGTTTATGTTCTCCTTCCCCCACCCTACCCCTTAAAAGTCTTTATTCTTATGTTTTATATGCTATAATAATAATTATGCATGTCTTCACCTTCCAATCTATCCATTCATCTATAAGTCTGTAATGCATTCCCTAGAACGGGACTACACAGCCCTTGTCGCTATCAGCTCCCTCTTCTACCCTTTCCCCCCCTCATCCTCTGCTCTTCTCCTACACTCAGGGAATCATTACACCCATTACTGTTTCTGAAGGATCATTGTGGCAGTCATGTGCTTATGTTACTTTTATGATTGAAATGTAGGGATGGAGTCTATCCTGTTAATCTGGAGATAGCCATTGAGTAGCCAATGAGGCCTCTATGTCGGCATGGCTTTCTCCCTAGACTTCTGGGAAATCACAAGATATTTCCCCCGTGAAAGGAGAAGCTATCTTCCCCAGTTGTTGGGAGTTAGTCTCAGAGATGATGAATCATGGAAACGACAAAATGGTAGTCTCCAAGAAGTTCGAGGAGCCAGCAGAGAGACCACGAGACCACACGGTTTTGCCCTGATGGAGCCAGACCTCTAAAGCTGGAGTGACATGCTGTTGATGGACCCTGAGCCCTGGAAGTGAGGAGCCATGGGGACCCCTGGCAGCACTGGGATTCTGCACCCACTGACCTGTGACTTCGTGAGTTGGAAAGAGACATTATAGATTGATGTCAGGCATATGTGCTAATATCGGACTTATGACTTTGAACTGGACTGGGTTGGGATGCTTTCTCAGTGTTCCATTCTTTTTATATAAACCCTTTCCTTATATCCATATGCGTGTCTTTGAAATTTGTTCTTCTAGTCTACCTGGACTGACACACAGTCATCTATCTTGGCTTTCATGCATCACAAAATTGTTCACACTCATGTCTAACTAGGTTAAAGAGGTAAGATAAGAACCATAATAGTGAGGGGAGGGAATATAAAAGAACTAAAGGATGGTTGTGTGTTTCATCAGTATAAAACTCTCATATATATGTGTGTGTATATATATATATATACATATATATATATTCTCTAAATTTGTTTCTCTAGTCAACCTGGTCTAATACTCTTATTCACTGGTATATTTTACATGATATTTTGAACACCCATTATGTGTGACTTCCACTTTTCTTTCAGTTTCTCATATGGTGATGAAAGCTCTGCTGCTGACCTTTCAAATCCCAGGAGTCAATAATGGTCACCTGGTTTTAGAGCAGCTTCTAGATTAAGACGGACTTGGGAAAATGGCTCATTATTATCTTCAACAAATAAGTCAATGAAAACCCAATTTATCATAATAGAAGAAAATGGACTATCCTTGGTCTGTCACCAGAGGTAAGAGGGAGGGAGGTCATCATGAAGGAGGATCCAAAGCTTGCTGAAGCAGAGGGCTACTGAGGGAACAGGAGACCTCACTGGATCGATCGGCAAAATAGTTTCACTTGTGGACCCGGAAATGCTGGCAGTGATGAAGGTGGCGAGGTCTTATTTTGTTATGCATACAAGGTTCATGAGTTCCGGTTGACTCATTTATGGCAACTAAGTCACTGAAGTGTCAAGTCATTCTGGAAATTACAAAGAGAGACTATGTTGTCTGAAGGTCATGATGGGCGTGTGATGTGTCCACATATGAGATATGTTGAGATGATGCGATACCCTGATTCTCCACCACCTTTATCACCTTAGCTAGACATCCATTGTGAGACTTGGGGCTCTGGGGTTCACATCATGATTTTCTCTTACCTTCACCCTCCATCTCGTTTGTAAAGAAGAGTTGTCCTTTCTTCTAAATTTTAACCTTGAAAAAACATTTCTTTGGTGATCCTGGGGTAAATATTCTTAAAAATATATTGCAAATTCAACATTTCTTGCATGCATACTTCAGTGACCTTGACTATATACTTCATGATGTGAAATCATTCTGCCCTTTTCTGAAATGTTCCGTCACCTTTAAGAGAAACTCACTTACCTCTAAGCAGTAACTTCAATGCTCATCTTTCTTTCCCCCACTACTGGTAATTACAACTAAACTTTGGTTTCTCCAGAGTTGTCTATTTCCTTTTAATGAGACCATCTCATATTTTTCAATAAGACGTATCTCTTATGCCTTTATTTATGCTTCCTTTTCTGTTAGTTGGTGTGATGGTTGTATCTGTTGTGTGGCTTGGTTGTGATATGTTCCTGCCCTAGAGAATTGCCCTCAGAAGGGAAGCCTGGTTGGAGGTGCTGCAGCCACACCCCACCCTTTGGAAGGCTGCAACGAATGACCGACTGACAAGGACCCACAGGAGGCCAAACCTTCGCTGGTAAATAGGACCCACTGGTGGTGTCATTCCTGTTCCAGAGCTCTCTGGGGTCAACCTGAGATCCTCTCCTTTCACTCCCTTCCTCTCTCAATCAACCGCTTTCACTAGAATCTCCACAAAACCTCCATTTTTTGAGAACCTGACTGAAGGCACATCCTGGTATTTAAAATTCCTCTTGAACAAATCATGTAGCTCAGGGATGAAGGGACAAGGGGAAGATGTGAGGAACAATGGCTTTTAAAATCTTTCCCCAAGTTGAAGGAAAGGTCAGGAGGTGATAACCTTTGGGGGCTGAACTTAAAGACTTTAGGAGGGTAGGTCCAAGGCCCTGTAGCCATTCCTTGTCGCTTTGCCTAGGGCCTCATAGAACTGCTTCTTAGGAGTGTCAGAGTCTATATCTTTATGGGAGCAGGAGCTTCATCTATCTCCCGAGGTGCAGCTCATAGTTAGAACTGCTGATCTTCTGTCTAGCCTAGCAGTCTAATACTTAGCTATGTGCAATTTTATTAAATAATAATATTTTCAAATTAATTCTGACCCAAATTAGTTTAGGGCCCTCTCATTATTTTCTATACCCAGAGGCTCAGAAGTTTGAGCTTAGATTCATCAGTTACTGATTAGAAAAGGAAATATCGCGAACTGGAAATCTGCCATGTTAGGATTGGAATCGTCATCTAGTTATTTCAATTGTTGACCTTTATGCTCTTTATATTTTGCTTTGTGTTGTCCTTCCAGAAATCCCAGAGTTCCCGTTTGAAAATCCTTCTCTGGCTTCTGGAGGTCTCACCTCTACATGATAAAACCATTAAAAAAATTAAATTCCCATACATAATGTCAGCTTATAATAATTACGGAGATAGGAAATGTGCTAGGGGAATACACGGGTGGGTAGTAAATAAGCCCTTCCGGTAATGTCCTTGTACCATCATGGACTAATTTCTCCATGGAGACACTTTGTTTCCATATGTGTATCTCTAGAATGTAGTTACATCTGGAAAGAAGGGCTGACTGCTAATGAGCCATAGATCTTTATCCTAAGGCCTCCACAGGAAATCACAATGTCCCGTGGGACTTCTGTAAACAAGCATCTCAAATGGAAGTCATTATGTCCCAAGCACAAGGACACCAATTTACAGTCTTGCACATTAGACTCTCCTTGATCCATAATTTAGATACTATCAATATAAAGTGTTCATTCCTTGCCATTAGTCAATTATTGCTCATAGTGGCCCTACAGTACATGGTAGACCTGTCCCTTTGGTTTGTGAGACTGTAACTCTTTATGGCAACAACAAGAATCCTTATTACTCTGCCGAGCAGAACCGGGTTTCAAACTGCTGACCTTGCAGTTAGCAGCTGAATGTGTAACTTCTATGCCACCAGTGCTCCTGCAAAGGTGTTTGTGATGAATTATTGACAAAATATTGTAGAACCATGCCTACACATCCCAAATTTCTATTCTCAGAAGCAAACCTAGCTAATTAGCTTAGGAGTCGGTTTATTTCATAAATGGAAAATATAAAAAAGAAAAAATAGCACATAAGACAACAAAAGCATAGTAAATGACTTAGTAATATAAAAGCTGGGGTTCATTATCAATAGCACACAGGCAGATAAGAACTTCTTCTGCTAATAATGGTTTGCAAAGGTTCCTGTAAGGAGTAACTCGCTCTACTTAGTAAACTTTTATTATAAAAAAAATGGAACAGGTTGTGGGAGTTACATAATCTCTTGTCAACTTGAGCAAAGAGGAGGAGTCTAGTCTGTAAATCAGGTCACACCTTAATGACTTCATTTGGAGACACAATGGAAATAAATAAATAAATAGCTTCACTGGGAGCTAGACTCATGCTCTCTGTCTGTCCTTTCCTGCTGCTAGGACTCTCAAGTACTGGAGGACACATGTGGAGACCTGCACCAGTATTGAGAAGATTCCACTGTCACTGGATCCACAAGACTTTCCACCCACTGGCATGTGATCTTCCTGCATTCAGCATCATTGTATTTGATGCAAATGTCAAAAGACAAATTTATGGATTAGTATCAGACTTATGGCCTAACATCAGACTTACGGATTTGTTCTAAACTGAGCTGGTATGTTTTCTCAATATACAATTGTTCTTTTACATAAAGCTCTTTCTTATACACATATACATGTCTATGAATTTGTTCCTCTAGTTAACCCAGACTAATACACAGGTCCTTGAACAGATGCTTCTGAAGAACAACAAGCTCAGGGTAACACAGCATACAGTTTTTCAGGGTTTTGGTGAACAAATCCTGTTTAGCAGAACTTATAGTGATATCACAGAGCAAACATTAGATTAGTCATTTTTGCTTCTTCTAAGCAAGTTGGAACAGCACCTTGCCATCATAACATTGCTGTGGTCCTAAGTTTTAAATGCTCATTGTGTTAGTCCGGGTAGACTAGAGAAACAAATTCATAAACTTGCATATGGATATAAGGATAAAGTTTATATACAAGAGGAATGGAACATTGAGAAAGTATCCCAACCCAGTCCAGTTCAAAGTTCTAAGTCTGATATTAGCCCATATGCCCGATACCAGTCTAAAAAGTCTTCTTCTAACTCACAAAGTCACAGGCCAGTGGGTGTGGAATCCTGGCACTGGCAGGGGTTTCCCCAAGGCTCCTCGCTTCTAGAGCTCAACATCCATAAACAGCATCCAATGGTGGTAGAAGCAACTCAGTGCTGGCAGGGGTCTCCACATGGCTTCTCTAGCTTCAGAGGGCTGGTTCTATCAGATTAAGGCCACATGGCTTCTCCTCCAGCTCCTTCAGCTCCGCAAACACTGCCATCTTGTCTTCTCAGTCATTGGTCATCTCAGAGACTGACTCTCAACAACTGGGGAATGGCCTTTCACCTCCATGAGGGAAATATCATAGAAGTCTCAGGAGAAAGCCATGCCCACACAGAGGCCTCATTGGCTGCTCAATGGATATCTCCAGATTAATAGGCTAGATCTACCCCTACATCTCAATCATGAAATTGACATTTTGAATACATGACAGCCACACTCATATGTTGAGGTAGATAGTATTCTAACAGATTACATAACTACCACACACCATCCCTTGTCAATTTGACACTTTCACATAATTTTTTAACCATATATAATTTTCAAACAGCATTAAAATCATATCTGAACCTAACAGACTAACATTAAAATGCATACAATTCAATATGCTATGCTCACTTAAACATAATATTCTATAAATGAACAAAACAAAAATATTCTACGAGTGACAATACAATATCCTATGCCTAAAAATTGCAGTTAAGTAACACCTATACCTTAATCCTATAAATATATTCCCCCACCTATGAAAGTTTGTAAGCCAACCACTTCATGCCTTTATTACCCCAATTTTGGGTATCCAATTTCTATTCTACCCACTCACATCAACCCAGTGTTATGAGGAAACAATCCTTTTCTTTGACATGAAGAATCTTCATTCCACTTGGAACCTAGTGAAGTCTGAATCCATAAGCAAAGCCAAATCAGGACAGGCCATCCATAAAGTCAATAGCAATATGCACCAGTTTACAAGCTCAAATATCTTCTCTTCATTTGGTCAGGTTCAGGTCAACTCAATGTGGGCTGTCTCACTTAGCCTCACCAGGGTGCCCTTTGACTGCCTTGCCTTTAGACAACCACAGTCCCCATGACAAATTCTCAGCAATTCTAGCCCCCTTGTGCTAGGTCATGAACTTCAGACCAGTCAACCTGCTCTGGTGCTTTCTTCTAGTTCCTGTAAACTAAGTCCATGGATGTCAGTGGCCAGACTCAAACTGTCCTTTTATTCCTGAATTTCCCCTACTTCCACTCAACAAGTGGATTCAGATGGTCACCTAGCCAGCATTTCAGGCTGCCACAGGCTCATTTTAATGTTCAGTACAAGGGAGGAGTTTTCTTCAAGATTCCAAATTTTTTTTTCAGCTTTTTACAAAAGTCATGAGTTCGAACTTCAAAAAGTCAAAGAGTTCCCCCCTCCCCCCCCAACATGCCAACAACAGCCCCTTATGAAAGACTCTTTGAATACAAACATTCAGAGTAATCCAATGTACTGGGTGGGGCTTATCTTTTCAGAGTCTTCTATGTAGGCACGGTCTAAACCCACTTAAAGATAGAATTTTAATGGCTCAAAGCAAGTGGGCTCACAAGCTCTCTATGTTCACACTTCCCATTAAAAATTTCTATCAATCATTATATCAGAAGAATAAGCAGAAGAGATCAGCCTAAACAAAGTAGAATCAGATACTAAACTCAATTCTTAAAACTGTCAACTTCAAATCTTATTTAGTATATCTTAACCCTTATCTAAACTATTCTACCTATACAGACATATGAGATTAGGTCTTTGTGACCATTGCCTCAAGTCAGGAACACTCAGCCATTTTGACGTCAGTTAGTTGGCTTCTCTAACCAGTGTGGTCTCTGAGAAACTCAATGGGTGATTCCCCCTCCCCCCCTACTCAAAGTGTACATTAACAACATTGGGCTAGCCAAAGAAGAAATACTATCATGAAGCGGATATCAAACCAACCCTCTCTTCATCTTTATGTTTTGTTTCTCTAGTACCCCACTCTTGGTACCAAAATATGTGAGTCTGGGTAGACTAGAGAAACAATCATGGACAAACACATGTGTATAAGAAAGAGTTTTATATATAAGAGCAGTTGAATATTGAGAAAATAAGCTAACCTGGTCCAGATCAAGTCCATAAATCCACTATTAGCCCATGTATCTAATACTTATCTATAAAGTCCTCTTCTGACTCATGAATCACATGCAATGATGCTGAATGAAGGAAGATAACAGTCCAGTGGGTGCAAAGTCTTGTGGATCCAATGGCGGTAGAAGCATCTTAGGGCTGGTACTGGTCTCCACGTGGTTCCTCCAGTTCCCAGGGCATGGTGTTTATTGCCATATGCTTTTGTTAGTCTAGCATCTCTCCAGGGAGTGAGCATAGAGAAAAAATTGTCTCTTGCATCCAAGGAAAGGAATTTCCAGAATACTCAGGGGAAGGTCATGCCCATTCAGAGGCCTCAGTGGCCATACAATGATTGACAGGCTAGACCCCACGCCTTCACTCAAAATCCTCTCAAATTGACAACAGATTATATAACTACCCCATTAATGATGATCTATATTTTGAATGCAAGCTTCCTTGAGTTCTACTTCTGGGTAGTATTTCTCCCTTAGGTGGAATGAACTCTTTGGCAAGAAGAAGGAAGGAAGAGGAGGAGGAGGAGGAGAAGGAGGAGGAAGTGGAGGAGGAGGAGGAGGAGGAGGAGAAGGAGGAGGAGAAGAATAAGAATAAGAATAAGAATAAGAAGAAGACATCATCAGAGTTGCCAATCAACCATGGTGAAACACTTCAACTTCTTATTCTATGTCCTTCATTCCTGCCTCTCATATATGACGGCATGGTGGAGATACTATAAGCTCAAGCTGGGATGGGAAAGAATATGAATTCATAGAATTCCTGGTAAGAGATGTCACTTTGCCTTCTCCATTTCATAGAGACAAAAAGTTCCTCTAGAAATAGAAAAGGAGAAAAGTGTTAAGAAAGAGAAAAGGGAGGTGATAAAAGTGGATATATCTAACAAAGAGGGAAAACAACATGCAAAGATACATGCCATCCATGAAAATTAAATTGGTTTGATTTCCATGTGGAAGCATCATGCTGTCATGTACCCTGGTTTCAGCTGAAATCTTTCCTTGGAATGCCAGAGGAACTCCTCTGAGCTCTGTCTGAGACTTAGTCAGACTTAGGTGACCTCTTTTGTGAATTCCAGTGATTATCGTCATTACTTGTTGATTCCTTTTTCCCAAGCAACTGGAGAGGGAATGTCAACACCAAGGCCAAGGTCAACAGGACACTTTCAATTCTGTGGAGGTTGTGCTGGTGTCCCTTTCTAGCATACAAATACCTCCTCATGCCAAAGCTTGTAAACATGGGAGGATGAGGAGCTAAAACACTGTGAGTTTCATAAGAGGTATGTCCTGTTTCCTCCAGCTTTAGGTTATCAGCCACTTCTATTTTATTTTTCAACAGTCTTATGAGAGTCACCATGCTTTGCTTCTTCCTCTTACATATGCTTGTTCTGATAGCTTCTTCCTTTATTAATGAGAAAGCAAAATAAGGCCCAGAGTCATCACTCAACTTATGATATTTGATGTGTGAGGTGGTAACTGGGGTGGAGGAAGTGGAGACCAGAGGGGAAGCTTAGTCCAGGACCCATGTGTGAGGTAGTGCGACCCTTGAGCACCAAGAGCAACTGAGAGTGTCTACGTGACAGGGTGATTCCCATACTTCAACTGACACGTAGCTAGTGTAGGGAAGAAGGGGTCCATTATGCATTGCTTAAAGTAAAGATATTAGTCAGCAAAGGATGGTACACTGAGCATGCTCAAAGATTCAGGTTTCCAGCCAGCAATGCTACAGCTGGATTGGCTCTCTTAGGCCAGGTGAATTCAATTCAGCCGATGGGGTCAACTAGGGTTGTCAGCCACACCTCCCTGTGGGAGAATTGAAAACTGCCAAGTTTGGGACTCTGGCAAACTCTTAATGAGTGGCTGCCCTACAATGTAGGACACCAGGCTGCGGTCCAGAGTCGACTGCATCTCTCTTTCTCTCTTAAGCAGTTTTCCTAGCCGGGAGATGGGGGTGAGGGATCTCCTGGGTGTCTGTGTAAATATGAAACGTCTTTAACCTTTATAAAGCTCGTTTAGATCACAAGCTAGGCTTTGGCTTAAATTCTTTTTTGTGTGGAACCAAGGACTAAGGTATATTTCTCCTTCCGAGAAACCCTACACAATGCAAGCTTGTACAACAAAGTATTGACACTTAGTAAGTACTTGATGGATATGGAAGGTTTGAACTATCTTTATAAGGAAATGGTTAAAAGATGTGACAGGACACTTTAGAGAAGGTATGAAAGGTTTCCACAAACAAATCTGGTGGTAGGTTAATGAAATAATATATCCAAATGGTGAGAGAATAGGGTATACAAAACCCTGGGGGAAGGAGGGCCTCAGGAGTGAGGGACACTGCTGAGATACAAAGTCCCTTGTAGGCTTCCATCATTAGTAAGTTTGGAGACTGATGTCCAACAGAGCTCACGCTTGTGATCTGGGGGATGTTCTGTCTCTATGGAACTCTCTTGGGCTTCTCAAGAGTAGACAGGAAAGGAGAGGTCACTTGGTAGATGAGCATCCCCCAGGCATCAGAACTGTGGAAGTCATGCTCCTCTAGGTTCTCTAACTCGGATAGTCACGGATACAGTCAAAACTTCATGCTTATTCATTATCAGGCACTTTTGTAATGAATGTCTATGTCAAAACCAACACCAATAACATCTATCATTCAACATAATAAGAGTTTATAATCACTATATATATATATATATATATATATATATATATAAACAAAATAAAAATTTGAAAAAAAACCCAGTGTCATATTCTCATGTAACCACTCTGTATAAGTCTTTAAAACTTTGTTTAAAATTTGCAATCCTTTCTGCCCTTTAATTATAGTAACACTGGAATCTTGATCTCTTTGGAATCGGAGAGCAAGAAAAAGTCCTGCTCTCTGCAGAACTGTCCCTTTACACATGGGACTGGGACTGAGGAGAGGAGGTCTGAGCCCAGAGGAAAAACTTCATTCCAGTACCAACCTGTGTCAGCCTTCAAAACAGTAGTCCAAAGATTATTAGATTTTCTCTGTACAGAGACCACCCATATAAACATTGCTAAAGAAATGACCAAACAGCATCGTCCCTCTATGCGATTGCATTTTGAGAGTGCAGCAGAAGGGAGCTTATTATTTGGAAAAGACCCTAAGGAAAGAACATTAGTTAAATGGAAATTTATTTTGGAAGGCAAATTAATCTTCAGTAATTTATTTGCACTAATATTTCTTGTTATCATATTTGTTTGGAGGGATATGGATAATATCCCCAAACTATTATATATGTTGATCATCTTGATTGGGTTGCGGGTTTCAAGGATTAGTAAAAACTGATGAAATTGTGCGATTTTATCATTTTAGTGCTTGTCATTCATACTTCTAAAGCCAAAGGAAGTTCCAGAAAACTAAGAAAAAAAAGTAGATAGAATGCATGAATACAGAAATAACAAAACAAACAACATGGTTAGCATTTAGAATCTTAGATTGGGAATAATATATCCAATTGTGTAGCAGCATATGAATGTTGAAAGAAAGCAAACTAGGAGGGACCTTACTGGGACAGTGTTCTGTGATCTAGTGAGTCTGACAAATGGAATTCAATTCCAGTATCTGTACTACCAATTTAAATGGGGTTAGGAAAGTTTCAGAATCATCTTTTCCTCATTTGTTCATTGGAAAATAGGGATAATAGATATGTCTTGCAGAGCAGTTTGGGATTAAAAATAAGATCTGGATTATTGTAAAATATTGTACTTAAGTACTCAAGAAATATAAGCTTAATTAGTATTATATCAGTAATTTTTCTTTCTGAGACATGTACAAGGAAACTGTTAAAGATGACAATCAGGAAAATTTTCAAAAGTTATGTGTTCTGGGGCCAGGTCAATAAGCTAAAATACCCTTATGTGAGAGCACAAGGAGTACAAATCCCATTTTAGGGCAGGGTGCAGAGGGGAGTGATAACTCCATTTGGTTCCCAGCTTCTTTGGAGACATAGGTTCTCATTGTCTCTGTTATATTTGGAAGGTTACCCGAGGAATGGTTTTCCTCTAGGGCATCAGAGTTGCTCAGGAGAGAAGGACAGAGAGGTCAATTTGGGATAGAACATTTCATACCAAGCAGAACTTCAGAACCCTCATGTCTTTGATTCTCTTACTTTGAGAGATGAAAGTAAAGCTTTCTCTTTGGCCTTAGGCATGATCGAACAGTTTAATGACTATGTATCTCTATCTTAGTACTAAACACACCTATAGTTTATACCAAAAACTTCAAGATTTGCCATTTATCTAAACTAAAAGCAAAATCTTTTATAGTTCAACATCTACATTGCTCTAATCATGAATTTTGCCTAAATCCAAACCCAATCACTGTTAGCACAAAGTAAAGTTCTAAAATAATGTAAATTTAACACTCTATGTCTGACAAGCATGTCTAAGCAATTAGTGTCTGGTGCATCTCTTTGCTCATTCACCCCTGCCACACACTTACTTCATCCCTAGGATCTCACAGAAGTGATGCTATTGTTGTGATAATAACAGGAAGGTCTGTCCACAGACCCACAAATTCAGGGACATACCCTCTTCAGATGTGAGTGAGTTCAGCCAATCATAAATATGCACACACAGACACACATATAACCATCTTCACCTCTCATCAAGAATAACATATACCTCCATCTTCACTTGTCATCAAGAGGAATCTGAACTGACACAACTTCCTCTCAGCTTCCATCAAAAAAATAGGAAGGGAGCAGAAGACTTGCTCTATAAACCAAGCCTGAATTTGCTTATACCAAACCCCAAACTTCCTTATTGATTTCATAAACATCTATCAT
>PVJH01036634.1:0-18625 GCA_004026705.1 Nesogale talazaci | reverse complement strand
AGAGGTGCCGCTTCTCCCAAGACTCCACCAGTGAGTGTAACCAGAAAGGCTAGTCACAATCCATGCTGAGGCAGAGACCTGTTAGGAAGAGGGGAAATAATGGCAAAAGACAAGCATGCATGTGTGGCCAAAAGAACAAGATAAATATTCCCTTCAATGATCCAGATGTCTGTTCTCTCCCCTCATCTGAACACTCTCAGAACCATCTAAGTAAACATCTCTCTAGAGCAAGCAGCTGCTTCACCAACGCTTCCTTTGCTATAAGATAACACATGCGTTTATGGGGCTGTCGCTGTATTTAACTCTTTCTCTTCCCATACATCTGGTGCTTTTCCTCTTGCTTGGCCCCAATGTCAAAGTGAATAAATATTTTTCAGCTCAATTATGTGATCTTTGTCTATCGACGCACACTTGCGGTTGCTCTTAAGGAGTGCAATCTTTTTTCTGTGAGAACAGATGAGACATAGAATGTGAAATGAAAATAAATTAATTAATTAAAAAAAAAAAGAATGTGAAATGGAGCCTAAGAATCAGTGAGCACCATCTGGAATACTTTCACGGAGGTCCAAATAAAATCCAGTCAAATGAGTTCTCGAAGACAAAAGATGATGTTAATAAAACATTTCTATCCAAGGGCTGAGCCCCGGTGGTGTAAATGGTTGAGTGTGGGACTGCAGCCCGTGGGCTTGGCGGTTCAAATCCAGTGGCGGCTCTCAGGAGCAGCGCTGGGTAGCGCCCACGACCACCAGAGGGCAGTGATGCCCAAAAAAACAACAAAAAAAATATTTCTATCCAATTTAACTTTTAAGTTTGTAACATGCTATTGTTGATAGAAATTTAACCTTTTCACAACTCAACACCAGGATGCCATAGACCTTTGTGGGATCGTTGTTTGTGATGATAACAAAAGAGTGACCATCATTAAGGAACTGATTAAATAACTAATTAGTATACTCATGCAAGAAACAGGTATTACATAGCTGGTTTAAAAGAATGAACTAGGGCTGAGTCCCGGTGAGTGGTTGTGCGCGGGACTGCGGCCCACTGGGATGGAGGGTCGGTTCCAGCTCCACGGAGCAAAGGCTGGGCCTCCTACTCCCACCACCTTAGGGCAGTGATGCCCCCCAAAAAGAAAATTAAAAAAAATAAAGAAATATAAAAGAATGAACTAGACTTATATTTCTGCTACAGAAAAGCTCCAAGGACTAATAAGTGTACATGAACATTTTCTTTCTTTTTTGGGGGGAGGGGCATCACTGCCCTCTGGTGGTCATGGAAGCTACTCAGCCTTGCTCCTGGAGAGCTGCTGCTGGATTTGAACCGCCAACCCAGTGGGCCGCAGTCACGCACACAACCACTACGCCACCAAGGCTTAGCCCAACGAACATTTTCAATTCAGTTTCACTCATGTATTTTACTACAATATAGAATGCCAGAGTACTAATGTACCACTATATATTAATCAAATATATCAATGTAAAAGGAATGCATAAACATAGGTTGAAAGCAAAATTTTCAAAGCGAGATGTCAAGATATGATGTTCTCATTGGGGAAAGGCTTCATGCTTGATGAAGTCCGAGAAAAAGAGGAAGACCCTCAAAGGGATGGATTGACATAGGGGCTGCAGCAATGGTCTCAAACTGAACATTCGTGAGGATCGCCCAGGGCTGGGCTGTGGTGCACGTAGGGTCACTAAGGATCAGAACCAATATACAAAAGCAACAATAGGAAATTCTACGGGATATGTATTCCAGCTGCTGTTGGAAACAGATACCTGTGAAGTGAAAGTACAAGAATTGCATAGAAATCATAAAACTAAGTTTGGAACAGCTGTTACCTTGAAAGGAAGGTGATGTAATTCGAAAGAGCTATTGGGTTGAACCGTATCGCCTTGCCAATGTTCAACCATCTTCCATCTTAGACCTCCAAAAGCAACAGTGTCCTAGAACTTAACCAAACATGTTTCCTTCAACATGTCAAACCAGTTTTTTGGTTGTGTTTGTTTTTTTTTTTTTTTTTGCTGCATGACTGGCCTGGTGGGAGTAGGAAGTCCAGCCTTGCTCCTGCAGAGCTGCTGCTGGTTTTGGACTGTCAACCCTGTGGGCTGCAGTCCCGCATACAACCACTGTGCCACCAGGGCTCAGCTGGCTTTACTTTTTTAAGTTAAGGGGTAGACATGCATGTATTTTGCTTCAATTCTATTTACCTCTGTGATTCTAGACAAATAACATCATTTTTTCTTCTCTAAAAACAGAGGGTAGCAAGGCACAAACTTCACAAAGGCACCAGGGAGAGTAACTAAACTAAAACAGATGTGTACCTTAACATTTATTCCCACAGTACTTAACCACATAGGCATCCGTGGTCCTATCTGTGTGTGTGTGTGTGTGTGTGTGTGTGTGTGTGTTTTCACCTAGTGTGGCTGTTATGCTCTTGCTGCTAACATGGATGGTGCCTAACAAGACCAGTGTGCCAATGGGCTCCAGAATCTGGTCAGCAATGATGAAAGCTACTCAGAATTAAGAAATAGACACAGTGATGTGGTAAATATATGAACATTTACTCAGTCACTGACAGCAGAGTATTTCAAGAAAGATCTTGAAATATTCTTTTTGACAATGACAATAATGCCTGTTCCTCTTCCATCTGTCATTCCTGGCACAGTAGACTATTAGGATTATCCGATTCAAAATCACCAATACCAGTCCATTTCAACTCACTGATGTCTAAGATATCAGTCTTCAAGAATTCTGTTTCATTTTTGACAGCTTCCAGTTTTCCTAGTTTCATATTTTATCATTCCATGTTCCAATTATTAATGGATATATGCAGCTGTTTCTTCTCATTTTGAGTTGTGTCACACCAACAAATGAAGGTCTCCGAATCTTTACTCCCTCCACATCTTAAGATTGACTCTACTTTAGGAGACAGCATTTGCTAGTTGTATTTTGAGTTCCTTCTAATTTGAAGGGCTTATCTCTTGAAACCATAGCAGACACTGTTCTGCTGTGATCCATAAGGCTCTCACTGGCCAATTAAAAAAATAGTAGATCACCAGGTCTCTCCTCTTAGTCTTTGTTATTCTGAAAACTCTGTTGAAACCTGTCCACCATGGATGACCTGCTGGTATTTGAAATACTGGTTGCATAGTTTCAAGTATCACAGCATCACATAAGTCACCATAGTACAACAGGATGACAAGCAAGTGGTGCGGGTCGTGAGTACAGTACATTGCTTCAATGATTAACAAACCATGACCAACTATGTTTCTACACCCACCTTCTTCTCAGAGACACACCCTGGATTATTTTAAAACAAATCTTAGCTTTCATATCAACTTTTTAATTAAACATTCAATATGTGTCTTTGAAAATATAAGGACTCGGGGCTGAGCCCCGGTGGCATAGTGGTTGTGCACGGGACTGCAGCCCACTGGGATGGTGGTTCCATTCCAGCTCCATGGAGCAAAGGCTGGGCCTCCTACTCCCACCACCTGAGGGCAGTGATGCCCCCCAAAAACAAACAAACAAACAAACAAAAATATATAAGGACTACTAAAGATAGTATTAACATATTATGATCACATTTTAAATTTTAATATTATCAAATATCCAATCATGGTTTAAAACTTCTTACTTTCTTTTCCTAAGTACTTATAATGTGTTTTTTTAAGTACTCAGTTTGAAGAAATTTACAAAATGAACACATCCCTGCAATTATCGCCTAGAAGAAAATATAGAAATTGCTTTTTTAAATAATTTTACTCAAAAAATTTTTTAATAATTTTTAAATAATATTAAAATGAAGAAGATTAATGTATTTCTAAGATTATTAGTTATCCATTGTGGTAGGAATGGAAGTCAGAAATTTATCCACTGTGGCATTCTTTTTTGTTTGCTTGTTTGTTTGTTTGCTTTTGGAGGATCACTGCCCTCTGGTGGTGGGAGTAGGAGGCCCAGCCTTGCTGCTGGATTTGAACCTCCAACCCAGTGGGCCGCAGTCCCGCGCACAACCACTACACCACCGAAGCTCAGCCCTGGAAGTCAGAAATTTAATAGGGTACATTTTACATAAGATTTACTTAAAGAAATAAAGCAAAATTTTCCAATATAGTCTCTTGTAGTATTATCATGAAAAATAATTTTTAAAAAGGAAATGCCATTGAAAATTTTAAACAGATTCAACCTGTGATCATTACAGCATAGCACATACCAAATGGTCAATTCTACATATTATTCCTTACATAGATTCCCTTTATAGTTCATTTGTTTCTTATAGAATCATAATCGTTTTCTACATTAAGTACGATCCCTCCATTACCTGGGCCTTCAAAGCCTCAGTCTAAGTGGAAGTGAAAGTGTCTTTTTGCTGTGACAGTAAGAGATATTGACCATCTTTAGTCTGAGAGATGGCAGTCTTGCCGACTTTAATGGCATTGTCCTTGAGTGAAGATGCAGAAGCAAATTCATTTCCTGTCAGCCTCACAGAGGCTAATGGGCTTCCCAACTGCAGGCTTCCGCCGACTTCCAATGGCCGAGGCAGTGGAGGGCGCCCTGGGAGAGCACTGCCATCTCCTGGCAGAGGCCCTGGCACGTAAAAAAAAATCCTCTAAGACATTCTGCAATCAGCTCCTTGTTCTGGGAAAACTGAAAGTTGCACTAGATTATAAATTTTTAATTTTCCTTCTACTTCAGAATTCTGCTCTGGCAAGGTGAAGATAAAACTGTCTGATAAAACAATTTCGAAAAGAGAAAAAGAAAATTCCAAAAGGCTGACAATTAAAATGCTTGTAAAGTTACGCAAAGTAATGTACATTCGGGGCCTGTGAAGAAAGTGTAAAACCTGTCGGTGAAAATCTGAGAACGTTTGTATAAAGGAAACCCTAGAGGAGTCAACAGGAACCGAATGAGAAGCCTACGTCCGACATTGTCTCTCTCACTGCTATGAATCAGTTCGGAACTGGAATTGCCCACATGGGTTTCTGAGACTGTCATTCTTTACAGGAGTTGAAAGCCCTGTCTTTCTCCTGCAGAGTGTCTGCTGGTTTTGAATTGTGGACTCCACAGACCCAGCCCAACGTGTAACCACTATGCCACTTAAAAAAAAAATCAGAATCATCCAAAAATTAGTACAAAGAATGTGTACTTTGTAGTAAGACTGGAGCCACTGGATGGGTAGAGGGAAGGTGGGTAGAGAGGGGGAGGCAACTACAAGGATCTACACATCACCTCCTTTCGGGAGGACGGACATTGGAGGAGTGGATGAGAGGAGACGTCGGGCAGTGTAAGATATGACAGAACAATAATAATTTATAAAGTATGGAGGATTGGTGGGGGAGAGAGGAGCAAGAATGGATGGGGAAAGATGAGAAGCTGACGTCAAGGGCTCACGTGGAAAAGCGGATGTTTGGAGAATGATGATGGCAGCAGGCATGCAAAGATGCGTGGCACAGTATATGTATTTATGTATTATGAAAAACGATGTATGAGCCCCCAATAAAATGATCTTTAAAAAGAATGTATAGGAACTTGCCTTTCCCCGTGTTGCTAAATTACCTCACATAAGTGATGCACAGTAAGAGAAACTAGATCAACAGGGCAGTTCCACCAGTTCTAGAAGACAGCATTATTAACTAAGCTTTGTTCACGCAAAGCAAATGACAGCCTGGTAACCTTGCTTGAAGAAAAAAAGGGGAAAACACAGAGCAGTTCCAAGCAATGATAATTAGCACTCCATGCCATGCCCCTGAGCCCCATACCCAAAGAGGGAAAATCTAAGTAGCTATCATACTTGAAGGCTTGTAGCCATTGTCAGAAAATCAGTTCCAAGGGACAAACGGGGCACAGAGGACCCGCTTCTGTGTAGGTAGGTATAATTCATCTGAAAGGGAGAGGTCCTGTATTCTATTTCTTTGTCCCTGTTCCCCTCACCCTCAGCATTACGCAGGCCCTGTCTCCTTCACAGATGGCCATTCAGGGGGCCATTCAGGGGACATAATATTTCAGGGTGTGGCTTCAGAAGGCCTCCGCGGCAGCCAGACTACAGGCAAACTTTAACTTTGGTTTATTTGTAAAACATTTGATCCTTTTCCCAGGACTTTCCTATGAATACTTTATTTCATTCTCTTTCTTTTGTCATTTCATATATTATTCAAAAAAAGCTTCCTTGGTTTTCATTTTGTTTTCAGGCTCTTTGCTTGTTCCTTCCCCCCATTCACAACCATTTTCTGTTCCTCAGTGGGGAAAACCACGCGTGATCCTGTCCCAGACAGGCTTACACACAGGGAACCACCATAGGCCCTGCTGACGCATTTTGGTGTTGTTTTGAACAACCTCGTGAGAACTTTAAGTCTCAGGTCTACTGTGCACTTCCAAGTCAGCCTGGGCACACACCGCATGCAGATCGCGGTCTTTACAAAGTTCACCATTCCATTATCTGGTAAATAATTCCACTCCAACCAGGGGTTTGGGACAGGCAAGCTTTGTTTGCCACTGTATTGTATGGTAGCTCACCCACTGAACCACGGTGAATGCCACTAGACCCACTCCTGAGCCCCCTATTCCCACACCAGCTCAAAAGAACCAGAGAGCTGCCAGCTCCCGCAACTCCAACGATGACGGATTGTAAAGGGAACCGAGAGAGGGAAAACAGCTGCTTTTATTCTTTTTTTAAAGTTTTGTATTTTCTTTTTTTTTAATAATTTTATTGGGACTCTTACAGCTATTATAACATTCAGTACATCATCTGTATCAAGCACATTTGCACATGTTGCCACACACATTTCCAAACATATTCCACTTGAGACCCCCCGGTTTTTTTCCTTTTTTTGGGGGGGGGGGTGGGCATCACTGCTCTCCGGTGGTGGGAGTAGGAAGCCCAGCCCCACTGCTGGAATTGAACCTCCGTCCCAGTGGGCCGCAGTCCCGCGCACAACCACTACGCCACCGGGGCTCAGCCCTCTCTAATCAGGCTTTCATTCTTAACCCAATCTTAAGAGAATAAGTTTTAGTGTCACACTTTCTAAAAGCTGACCAAGACCACACAGAACTTCCTAACCCAATTTGCAATACATAGAAACCCCATGTAAGGTCTCTGGAGCTGTAAATCTTGGGAGGAGCAGACAGCCTCAACTTACTCCCAAGAAGCCACTGATGGGTTCAGACTGCGTTCTTTGTAGTTAGCAGTCCAATGCTCATCTGACAGCACCAGAACTCCTTATCCTACATAGTCAGAGAACAAAAGTAGACTTCACATTTTAGTATCTCATATCCAGTACCCTTTCGCCCATACTCTGTGACTGTTAAGCTATCAAATTCTGGTCACCTTACAGGATCAGTGACAGCCACTCTGTCTCTCAAAGGGTTCAGTATTATCAGCAAAACCTGAGTCTTATGTGTGTTTAACCCCTTTGATGATTACCAAGTTAGATGTGGACTTAGACTAGCGAATACTTTGCTTGTATTGTCTTCTGCTGAGAGCGGGGGATTATCTACCTCCGTTAAGTTGTCTGTGTATTAGCTATGTGATAAGCAGAATCGGAGAGAAATGAAAGGAGAACAGTTAAAGGGTCAAAAGAGTAGTCAGGGGCTAAGGAATCTTCTTAAGCAAACCCAAGGGAAAAGAAAGATGGTACGCAGTTAGGGGGCACGCAGTCTGAGGCAAGGTCCACAGAGAGCTGACAGTTTGATACAAACATTTTGAAAGTCCTCAGTTCTGTAATGTACATTTTTCAGATGTGATACTTCAGAAATAGAGTTGCCTTTCATAATGAATATCCATATTTAAGGAACCCTGGTGGTGTGGTGGGTACAAACTGGGCAGTTAACTGCAAGGTCAGTCAGTAGTTCAAAACAACCGGTCACTCCAGGAGAGAAAGACCGGGCTTTCTCCTAACGAGGGGCGGCCTCAGTGACCTTCATACCCCACCACAAGGGCATTGTGAGAAATGAACCTGACAAGATGTTAGGAGAAATAAAAGTCTTTCAAAATGAAATTTTAAAATGGTCTTGGGATCTTAACATAAAACTTTTGAAATAAGGAAAAGAAAAAAAGAATTACAGTCTCAGAAATTCACAGGGGCAGTCTACCCCGTCCTGTAGGGTCACTATGAATGGTAGCAGTTTGATGGCAATGAATTTTGGTTTATCCTCTTTGGACAGAATGCGTTTTGCTTTCCCCACATACAACAGAAGGAAATATGTGTATTTTATATAGCCCAAAACCTCTTATTTTGAATTTTGAACCGCAGAACAGACAAAGTCTGGCCAGTGAATTGCTTGTCATTTTGGTCATATTCTTGACTCATTGGATCATTGAATCTTTGCCACAGAGTGACTGGTGGTTTTGAACTGCTGGCCTTGTGGTCTCTAGGCCAAGTCCTAACCTCCTATGCCACCAGGACTTTCCCGTTGGTGTAGTGGTTGTGCGCGGGACTGCGGCCCACTGGGACGGTGGTTCAATTCCAGCAGTGGGGCTGGGCCTCCTACTCCCACCACCGGAGAGCAGTGATGCCCCCCCCCAAAAAAAATTTAAGTAGAGGCCCAAAGTGCATCTGTCTCCTTATTGTACTTACATATGTAAAGAGAAGTATTCTATCTTTATATATATATATATACATATCTATATCTATATATAATTGTTACTCTCTTTTCCTTTCCTCCTGCTCCACTATCATGCTTACCCATTGTTCACCTCTCAGTAGTTTCTCGCATACATTTCAGTTGATCAAACACAGCTAGGAAAGACACACACTCTTCACATCTATTTCAGATCCTTTGCAAGTTCCCTGTCCCTGTCGTTGTTGGCTCATCGCTCCCCTATCCCAGCTCCCACCTCCTCCACTCCCAGCTCCACCCCAACTCCCACTTCCAGTACCATCTTCTCCCTCAGATTGCTATCCTACCTGTCTTATATAGATAGACACCAAGAGAAAAAGAGAGGCCAAACAAACGGTTCCAAGTCTAACTGAGGTCCTGACCTAGAGTAGATGAGTATCCATCTGCTAAATAGTGAGCTGGCCTTGCTATACTCAATCAGCCGAATCCCCTTTTCTTCCAGAGATCCATATCTCAGGACCGTCTTTCCTAACAGCACTAACACCCTTTTAGTCCTCAGAGCTCATGTCCAAGAGGGTGCACCTTCTACAAGACCCCACTGCTCTTCCTGCAGTCAAGGATGGAGTGGTCTAGTGCCCATCCCACCTTTAAACTTTCAGTGTGGCCCCCTTGTGAGTATCCCCCAACCCGGTGGATGAGGCGCCCACTACTGCCCCTGCCAAGGGGATTCCTTGGGGCTTTTGTGGCTCCCTTTGCTGGTCTGCCGCACGGGAGATTTACAAGATTGCTAACTCTTTTGTTTTTTTGGTTTTTTTTTGGGGGGGGGCATCACTGCTCTCTGGTGGTGGGAGTAGGAGGCCCAGCCCCACTGCTGGAATTGAACCTCCGTCTCAGTGGGCCGCAGTCCCGCGCACAACCACTACGCCACCGGGGCTCAGCGCAAGATTGCTAAATCTTTATAGGAGTAGAATGTTGTATATTTCTCCAGGGAATCAGCTGGTGGTTTTGAACCACTGACTTTGCAATAACAACCCAACTCATAATCACTAGGGCTCCTCTTTTCAGATACAAGCATAGGTAAATAGTTTATTTAATAGCTGTTTATAAAAAAATAGCACCAGACTCATCTTTCTGATCAATAGAATATTTAAAAGCCATTTCCATTTTCAAAAGGAATCTCAGCTAGAAAATGGATTGGGAGGTTTTAATAAGGGTTAATGTGACCGGGCTGAGCCCCGGGGCCGTAAGTGGTTGAGTGCGGGACTGTGGCCGCCGGGCTTGGCGGTTCAAATCCAGCGGCCGCTCTTGGGAGCAGCACTGGGTAGCACCCACGACCAGCAGAGGCAGTGATGCCTCCCCCCCCAAAAAAAAGGGTTAATCTGACCAATCAATAAGACAACGATCTGATAAAACCAGTATGAAATGATGTGTCCCAGTTGAAAGCAATTGCTGGCTTAAATAGAGGGGTTCCTAGAAAGACCAACTGCCTGGGATTCAAGGCATTCTCTTTTTCCCAGTTCTCATCTGACTGTGTTCCCTAAGAAGGGGAGGAGATTATAATATCAATGCAAATCCCATGCAAGAATTATAAAAGAAAAATTTTTCCTGAGACCTGATTATACCCTGTACCTGGGATCCTGTTAGTATTGACTTATTTTTCTAGAACATCCATCCAATTTACATCTCTTCACAAAAACAACTTTCAACACCTTGCTGTATCATTTTAGGCCCGCTGTCATTCATTCCAGCAAGGTAGTGGATGTAGCCTATGCTAGAACACGTTCTTCCTTCAATCTGGGATTCACTACTCACTTGTGCCCCTTTCTTTACCACTTCACCTCTCATCATTCAAATGCTCTTTTGCTAGTCTGGGTAGACTAGAGAAACAAATACAGAGGCATTCATATATGTATAAGAGTTTTATGGGCTGAGCCCCGGTGGCGTAGTGGTTGTGCGCGGGACTGCGGCCCACTGGGACGGAGGTTCAATTCCAGCAGTGGGGCTGGGCCTCCTACTCCCACCACCGGAGAGCAGTGATGCCCAAAAAAAAAAAAAAAAAAAAAATCCCAGTCCAGTGCAGATCAAGTCCATAAGTCCAATATTAGCCCATATGTCTGCGACCAGTCTCTAACTTGCTCTGCAGATTCATGTACTGCATACAATGACACCGAATGCAGGAAGATCACAGACCAGTGGGTAGAAAGTCTTGTGGAGTCAGTGGCGGAGGAAGCAGTTCAGTGCAAGTGTGGGCCTCCCCATGGCTCCTCTAGCTCCAGGACCCTGGTTCCATCTGTGTAGCTCCATGTGACTTATCAACAGGAATGTATTGCCAGAAAAGAGTGTGTTCCACATCCAGGAAGAAAGATAGGATTTCCCAGAATCCTTAGGAGAAGACCATGCCCACATAGCGGCCTCATTGGCTATGACCTGATTGACAGACTAGACTCCACCCCTTAGCTCAAGTTGACAGTAGGTTATGTAACTGCCACATCCATCTCAAACGCTACCTGTCTATGAGAACTTATGAACTGGTCTTTGGGAAATGCATGGAAAATTTTTTCAGAAACTCTTTTAGAACTTTATTTCATTCATATATGAGGTATCTGTTTACATGTTTGAAAACACAGATATGTTTCTTTTTCCAAATGACTGCATGCCTTAATTGATTTTTTTATATCATACACAATTTAGTCTACTTTGATGGTGTTCAATAAAATCTAACTAATTGTGGCATCAGTTACCACACCAAGGACCAATTGAGGAACCTCTCTGGACAGAAGTTTCTCTAAAGAGGCACCCTTTAAACCTAACTGAGCATGAAAACTGCCTGGATAGTTTAAAAAAAAAAAGTGGACCAGGTCATAAGAGTGGCTACTTTTAGGAAAGAACTAGAGATATGTGGACGGAGGAAAGATTTTTCATTTTATACCTTTCAGTCCTGCAAGAATTTTCCAAACACCGGCATGCTTTCTAATCGTTTCTTATTGCTCATGTGAATTATCTGAGTAGAGGAAGCCTGGGCCAATTTCTACCTCCTTTGTTCATCCTCTCTTTCTCTCTCTCTGTCTCTCTTTCTCTCTCTCTGTCTCTCTCTCTCTCTCTCTCTTTCTCTCAAAACTAGCCAATCATGCTAGATCTAAATGAATTCAAATACAGATACTTTGGCCTCATCCAGAGGTTCTAATCTTGTATGTCCTTGATATGACTCCTCTTTTCTTTCTTTTTCTTTTTTTTTCTCAAAGCTCCCGGCATATTTCTGGCGACGCCCACTCACAGATCTAGGAGATGGCACGTGCTCTGCAGTATAATCACCTCCCACCCAAAGCTGTCGGGAACAAGGTCTTCCCTTACAGCAGACAGACCCCAGCATCACACTTCTTTGTTATTTTAACTAGATCATGTTTAGGCCGGGGTGGATTCTAAATTTAATCATTTCTGAATTATAAATGGAGCAGATTAGAAAGTGTTTTGAGCAGTATGACAGCAACAAATGTACAGATGTGCTTGACACATGGATGTATGGATGGATGGATGGATGGATGGATGGATGGATGGATGGATTGTGATAACAGTTGTATGAGCCCCCAATAAAATTATTTTTTTAAAGAGCAGATTAGTAAATACAAATAAAGCAAAAAAAAAAAGAGCAGATTAGAAACAGAGGCAAACACACAAGGGGAGAGTCAAATGTCACATGAGGATCATGCATGAACCAACGAATGCCTAGGACTACTGTTGCACTGTCTACCTAGACAACACTGCTATGCGAACTTTCAGTCTCCAGAATTATAAGAAAATAAATCCCAAATTTGTGCTTCAAAGACACCAAATTTGTGATGTTTTGCCATGATGGCCATAGGAAACCATAGGGTTCCTGGGTGGCACAAGTGATTCGGGGCTCAACTACCAGCCTAGAGCTGAGAGGTTCAACCCCACTCAGAGGTGCCTCAGAAGACAAGCCTGGCCAAATACTTCCAAAAGACCAGCTTTGAAATCTCTGTGGTATAGGACTGCTCTGCACAGGGCATCACCATGATTCTAGAGCAACTCAAAGCCAGTGAACAGCAGCAGAGACAGTGAGACCAGCACAGGCATAAAAAGGCCCAGGTGAGGGACCTGGACCAGCACTGCTGAGTCCTGTCATGAAGGCGATGGCCCCGAAGGGATCGTCCTTCTCAGACACTTGTTTACTTCATCCCTGAGATGGAGGAGGGGGCCAACACCCCACCCAGGTTTTTGTACATAAGAGACCACCAGTCATTGTCCTTTTTCAAATGGTGATTCGATGGGACAGACACAGACACATGGAAATGCAAGGCTCTCCAGAAGAATGCTCAAAAGGAGAGCACAGAAATGCAATGCCCTTCCAACCAGGAACCCGTGCTTGCTCCCACTGTGAGTGCCTCTAGCTCTCTACTGAGAACCAGAACCCACTCAACAACGGATCAGGGTACCAGCTGAACCTTCCCTACCTGATCCACATGATGGAGTACATAGCAAATGAGCATAAGCCTTGGGATATTCCTGGTCCAATGCTGGCTGGACAAACAGCTCAGAATACCTAACCGCCTCACCCTATCTCTGACCACGCTCCTGGTCACACACGCACACCTGGGAGGCTGAAGCATTGCTGGGGTCGGAGAGCAGGGCTGTCCATGAGTGAAAACCCACAGGTAGGGACCTACAGGGCTCACAGTGACACTGAGCCAGTTTTGCTGTGTTTTTGATATCAAATCTGTGAGAGAGAAACAGCAGCAACAATCTGTGCAAACACTACTGTGGAGATCTCGTTGAGGGAAGGTAAGATTTTGAATCAGGCAGCAGCGGTGGGCACAGGGGGAGAGAAAAGAATGATTCTGGTCCAGAAGAAGCCACGAAGAGGACAACCGCATATAAGAAAGGAAAATGGAGGAAACAACAACCGCTCCAAATCTAACTTAGACGAGTGCAGTCGACTGATTGCCTGCCTGGCCCTATCAAACAGCTTCCCGCTCCTACACTCTTTACCCTACCATACTGTGAAGTCCCCTCACATTTGACTCTGGCCTTGGCTATGGGACAGGCTTTGCCCAGTGTGATCCTAGCCAGTTTGAAAGAAACAGTGGCCGTGAGAAGTGCTACTTGGATAGATCCAGTCTTTCTTGCTTCTCTGCGATCACTAAGAGCTAAAGAACCAAGCAAGCTTTAACACATCCACACCAGTCTGCGGAGCTGAAAATATAGAAGAAACAAAGGCACAGGTGAAAGATACGTGATGGAGACCCAGGTTACCCCCACCAAAGTCATCTCTGAGCATCAACCTCCTGTTGACCTTCTAAGTCTGTGGAAGTCCAGGCTCAACAGAGCCACTGGGAGTGAGGGAGGCCCACTCAACCTCTGAGTCAAAGCAAATCATTGCTACTTAAGCCACTGAGTCTTGGGGTGGTAAGTGATGCCGCATCTTTTTAGCTGTAGGTAAATGCTACAGTAAGAAAGCAAATGGTGGGGGGCTGAGCCCCGGTGGCGTAGTGGTTGTGCGCGGGACTGCGGCCCACTGGGATGGAGGTTCGATTCCGGCTCCCAGGAGCAAAGGCTGGGCCTCCTACCCACCACCAGGGCAGTGATGCCTAAAAAAATAAAATAAAAAATAAAATAAAAAAGAAAGCAAATGGTGGGGCTGAGCCCCGGTGGCGTAGTGGTTGTGTGCGGGACTGCGGCCCACTGGGACGGAGGTTCAGTTCCAGCAGTGGGGCTGGGCCTCCTACTCCAACCACCGAGAGCAGTGATGCCCCCCCAAAAAAAAAGAAAAGAAAAGAAAGAAAGCAAATGGTGGTTTTAAAGATTAGAAATAGTAACTAGTTCCATGAGTAAAGAATGTATGAGTTCGGTTGCAGAAATCTTGAGTACAAGAGGATTACAGAGCATCACAATAAAGACACCCAAAATGTAGGTGGAAACACAGACCAAAAACTAAAAAGATTTTGACTGGTGAAATATATCAGAGTTCATCAGAATACGGTCAATGGACATGCATAAAATTGATTGGGCAGAGCACAACAAATGGGGTGGGGTGCAGGATGCAGCCAGGAACATTTAAAAGAGCATTTAAAAGCTCGGGAGGGGGGGAAATGAGGAGCTGATACCAAAGGCTTAAATAGAAAGCAAATGTATTGAGAATGATGAGGGCAGCAAATGTATAAATGATGTCTGTTTGGATTGTGATAAGAGTTGTGTGAGCCCCAAGAAAATGATTTTTTTTTTTTTTTTAGGCATCACTGCCCGGATGGTGGGAGTAGGAGGCCCAGCCTTTGCCCCTGTGGAGCTGGAATTGAACTTCCATCCCAGTGGGCCGCAGTCCCGCACACAACCAGTACGCCACCAGGGCTCAGCCCAAGAAAATGATTTATATAAATAAATAAAATAATAAAAAGTCAATTAAAAAGGAGTGTCGGGCAGAACCAGAGGGCAGTGATGCCTTGAAAAAAAAACTGAAAAAGAGTGTCACAGGAGTGAGTCATATGTGAATGTCCAGGAGCACATGGACAACAGTTATCGGATGTTTCTGAGTTCAACTACAGAGAGGACTAGAGAAGGAGAGCAGATGTTGCCTCAGGTTTGGGAGTCAGTATTGATACATACCAGCCACTGTCAATAGTTTTCAACTTAGGGCAAGCTCACCTAGCTGGGTTTTTTTCCAAAGTACATTGTCAGGATTTTCCTTTGAGGCTGCTCTAGATGGACTCAAATCCCCAGCCCTCTGATAGGAATGCGTAGGTTAACCATTTGCATCACTGAGAGACTCCATACAGGTACAACAGACAATACTCTCAGCCCCTATGATCCCTCCTACCTTCAATCATAGCCGTTCAACAAAGCTTGAGCATCAACTACAGTAAAGCCGTGGTTGCTATGAATAGGAGCCCTGACAGCATAGTGGCTATGTGTTAGGCTGCCAAGCCCAACACCAGCTGTTCAAAACCAATGGTCACTCTGCACAAGAAAGATGAGTCTTTCTATTCCCGTAAAGAATTACAATCTCAGAAACTCACTCGAGCAGTTCTACCTTGTCCCATGAGTTGACATTGCCACATGGCTATGAGTTTATGGGTTTTCCTATAAAAACATACATTATTTCTTATAGAATGACTAAGTTATAATTCGACTTGGTACTTGTGAGCAGGCACTTGGTTACTGATACCACCTGATTGTCCTTGGAGAATCCCTGATGGTACCATGGTTAAAATGCTTACCTGCTGTGTTGGATTGAGTAGAGAAAAAAATCCAGTGACACTTCTAACTCATATATAAGAAATATCTTTATGCCAATAAGTAATTTTAGAACAAGTAAGCATCCCAGCCCACTCCAGCACAAGTCTTTAAGCCTGATGCCAATCCATCTGTCCCTTTTCAGACTCACACAGTCACATGCAGGGTTGCAGGATGCAGGAAGATCACGGGGTGCAAAGCCGTGTGAATCCAAGTCCAGTGGAAGCATGACAGGGCTTCCGGAGCTCTTGGGGTGTCCAGCAAGCAGGAAAGTCAAGGCAGAGCAAGAGGGAAGCTGGTCCCCAGAAAGCTCTATTTCTCTCTCCAAGGGAGGTCATCAGGCTGGGACTTGATTGACAGGCTAAACTCCACCCATACCTTCTTACAGGTGCCATGTTAGCACATGAAAACCTAGCATACCTGCTAACCAAAAGACTTAGTGCAGTAGAAAGAGGTGGCACTCTGATTTGTAGTCTTGGAAAGCCAATGGAACAGTCTGTTCTGGGGGCCTATGAGTTAGAATTGACGCGACGGCTATGGGTTTGGTTGTCCTTTAGGAATGTAGGGCATTATAGAGTGGGGTGAAAACTGCAAGGTCAGTTCTAAACCCCCAGCTGCTCCTCCAGGGAAAGATGAAGCTTGCTACTCCTGTACAGATTCACAGCTTGGAAAGCCCCAGTTCGGTTCTACTCTGTCCAATAGCATTGCTGAGTCAGAATCAACTTGATGGCAGTGAAGTTTCGTTCTTCCTGGACAGCTCGCTAGCAGGGAAGCCACACTGGCTCCTCCTCCTGGGTCCCTTGCTGGTTTCTCCTTCCAACCTCCTCCCCATGAAGTTGCCACAAAATACTGCCATCGTCTTTGATCTCATTTTCCCTGCATGGCAGCTCTTGGTTCTATGGGGCCTTCCTCGTGGAGCCCTGGCAATGCAGTGGGTACACCG
This sequence comes from Nesogale talazaci, assembly GCA_004026705.1. Classification (NCBI taxonomy): domain Eukaryota; kingdom Metazoa; phylum Chordata; class Mammalia; order Afrosoricida; family Tenrecidae; genus Nesogale; species Nesogale talazaci. The sequence goes on along the minus strand of PVJH01036634.1, from coordinate 1,881 downwards.
TAAGCTGTGACCCGCCTGAATGGTGGACGCTCAAAAGCCCCAGCAGCTCCGCAGGAGAAAGACCAGGTTCTCGACACCGGTAAACAGCGGCAGTCTAGGGAATCTCTAAGGGCTGGATCTGAGTCAGGCTTGGCTCCATGGCAGTGAGTTTGACTTGGTTTTGAGTTTAAAGCATCTCCCAGGGACCATAGATCCTGCTGCTTGCCGCATTCCCACACATATATCACCAAGCTCAAAAGAATTGAAACCTAAAAAAATTGCCCTCATAGTCATCCTTCCTCTCTTCCTAGTCCACTCCAACGCAACCAAATAGTTCTTTTGAGTTTCTCTAATTCTCCCTCCCCTTTTAAAATCATTTTCTCGGAGGTTCACACAACTCTTATCACAACCCACACACGCATCCATTGCATCGAGCACATTTGCTGCCTTCATTATCCTCAAAACATTTTCTTTTTACTCGAACCCTTGGTATTAGCTCACTTGTACTCCTCCGTTCCCGTCCCCCATCCCTCATGAACCCTTAACAATTTATAAATTATTATTATTATGTCATGTCTTACACTGTCCAATGTCTCCCTTCACCCACTTTTCTGTTGTCCATACCCCAGGGAGAGGTTTATATAGATAAACCTCAGTGATCAGTTTCCCCTGTCTAACCCACCTTCCTCTTATCCTCCTGGTATTGATACTCTCATTATTGGTCCTGAGGAGCTCACCTGTCCTGCATTCCCTGTGCTTCCAGGTCCTATCTGAACCAGTGTACATCTTCTGGTCTAGCCAGATTTGTAAGGCAGAATTGGAATCAAGCTAGTTGGAGGAAGGAAGCATTTAAGAGCTAGAGGAAAGTTGTATGTTTCATTGTTTGTACACTACGCCCTGACTGGCTCATCTCCTCCTTGAGACCCTTCTGTAAGGGGATGTCCAGTTGCCTAGAGATGGGCTTTGGGTCTCCACTCTGCACTTCCCCTCGCTCACAGTGATATGATTTGTTGTCCTTTGATGCCTGATATAGGATCCAACTGACACCTCACGATCACACAGGCTGGCGTGCTTCTTCCATGTGGGCTTTGTTGCTTCTCGGCTAGATGACCTCTTGTTTGTCTTCAAGTTTTGAAGACCCAGATGCTTTAGCCTTTGATAGCTGGGCACCATCAGCTTTCTTCACCACCTTTGCTTATGCACCCACTTTGTCTTCAGAGATCGTGTCTGAAAAGTGAACACCATTGAATGCCAATTTAAGAGAACAAAGTGTTCTTGCATTGAGGAAATACTTGAGTAGAGATCCAGTGTCCATCTGCCACCTTAATACTAAACCTATAGATATGTGCACGTAGATTTATTTCCCCATCGTCATATATGTTTACATGTGTACATGCCTGTATTTAGACCTCTATAAATGCTCTTTGCTTCCTACTTCTTTCCTCTATTTTCTTATACTTTCCTCTTGTCCCACTATGATACTCAGCCTTCATTTGGGTTTTAGTAATTCCTTTCAGTTACATTACCCTTGATCAAGTCCTACCAGACCTCTAAATCCTCCTTGCCATTGGTTTTGATCACTTGTTGTCACCTTGCCCCTGGGTTTGTTGACATCCACTTCCTTTCCCATGCCTCCCCCTCTCGCTTGTGTCCCTGGAACTGGCAGTCTGGTTGTTTTCTCCTCCAGTTTGTCTATCTCACCTATCTTATCCAGAGAGACCTGCAGAGATAAGAATATGCACTCACAAAAACAAGACCAAGCAAAACGAAGCAACAAAAGAAAACAAAACAACAAACCAATGACCCAAAACAAACAAACAAACAAAAAAGCCTGTAAATAGTTCAAGGTCTGTTTGTTGACTTTTATGAGTATTTTCTGGTCAAATATGAGGAGGTGCCATG
>PVJH01036633.1:0-18613 GCA_004026705.1 Nesogale talazaci | reverse complement strand
CATGTGTGCAAATGTGCTTGATACAGATGATGTACTGAATGTTGTAGTAGCTGTAAGAGCCCCCAATAAAATTATTTAAAAAAACATATATATATATGGAACGCTGGCTGAACCCTGGTGGCGTAGTGGTTGTGTGCGGGACTGTGGCCCACAGGGTTGATGGTTCAAATCTAGCAGCAGCTCTCCAGGAACAAGGCTGGGCTTCCTACTCCCACCAGGGCAGTGATGCCACAAAAAAAAATATGGAATGCTTTATGAATTTGCATGACAACCTTGCGCAGGGGCCATACTAGTCTTCTCTGTATCATTCCAATTTTAGTATATGTGCTGCTGAAGTGAGTACCCTCAAACTTTTTAAACAGGAGGGAGGCCAGTTTACTGTCCCTCAGACTGTTGGAGGGCTGGACTATAGCTAAAAAAAAAAAAAAGGCTGAGCCCCAGTGGCGTAGTGTTTGCGTGCGGGACTGCGGCCCACAGGGTTGGAGGTTCAAATCCAGCAGCAGCTCTCCAGGAGCAAGGCTGAGCCTCCTACTTCCACCACCAGGGCAGTGATGCCTCCCCCCAAAGAAAACAAAAACTATAAACAAATTCACTGTGGGCCCAGGACGAGTCGGCTGCTAAGCAGGGCAGTGGCTGCAACAGCCAAAACACCTGGAGGGCCAGATAAAAGTCTTCAGCGGGCCACATGTGGCCCACAGGCCACGGTTTGAGGACCCTGATTTAAGGATTCTGAAAAGATTGCATTAACAGTGTGCGACAAAAAGGACCTGATTTGTGGCTGACAAGAGACTGGTTTTGCCACCAAGCCAATGCACGTGTACATGCAGCCATCTCAGTGTGCTGGTTTTGGACAAAATCCAGCATACCTCTCTGGCCCCACATACCTGACTCACCTGACCTCTCTTCCTGGTTTTGTGAGTGAAGAGGGAGGGGTTTGAAAGGACAGCGATTTGATGATGTAGAAAAGATGAAGAAAACAACAACAACAACAAAAAAAAAAAAACGAGGGGCTGAGCCCCGGTGGCGTAGTGGTTGTGCGCGGGACTGCGGCCCACTGGGATGGAGGTTCAATTCCCGCTCACAGGAGCAAAGGCTGGGCCTCCTACTCCCACCACCAGGGCAGTGATGCCTAAATAAAAAAAAAAAAAAAAAAACGAGGGAGGTGCTATCTGCCATTCTAATAGATGAGTTTGAAAAATGTTTCCATGACTGGAATTGCAGATTTGACAAACATATTAAGTATAATGGAGAGTACTTTGAAGGTGATAAGGTGGTTTTGTAAAAATAATTAAATACAAAGCTTTGGGGAAGGGGGGTAAAAATCCCAGCTTGGGGGTACCCCCTCATAAATTGAAACCTACTTGACAGAACCCAATAACACGTAACTGCCAAACCACTAAGAATCACAGTCTAGCCAAGCTGACACGCAGTTTTTGGAACATGATCCAATCCATCATATCCACCCTTTGGCTCCCCAGCATTAACTTCCTTGTCACAACTCATCGCATCATCCTCAAGGCCTTAAGATCAACTCCAAGTCCATATTCCATCCCGGGGCAAAAATCAACAGATTTCTCTTCATCTGTGAATCTAGAATACCATGCCCAATCCAGAATCTGCTTCCAAAGAACAAAGGCACAACAGGCCAAGGTAGGCGCGCCCTGTGTCGATGGGAACACTTTGAGGGGCAGTGAAGAGGCTGCCAAGCAACCCACAAACACAACAGAATCTATATTGCCTGTCGAGCCTTGCACGGATTCTTCTGTCTTCTGGGAGCAGGCAAGGGATGGCCCTCCAGAATGCGCTAGCCTTTTCACTGTGCTGTGGGTGGAGGCCCCAGGCCCCACTTCAGATCTGTCCTTCTGGCCCACCAGGATGACTCTGCTCTCTGGCTGTGGGGGCCCTATTGTTCCCGAGCGAGTGGTCACCCTACCTCACTGGCACTTCTGCTTCCTGGTTCCTTGACCTCGGGCCCGTCAGCCCTTTCGGACGGATTGGCCTCTGGCCCGCTTGGGCAAGTGTTACCGAGTGCCTTTTCTCTAGCAAGACGTGTTGGAGGCAGCGTCGCCTGGCAGGAAGCCTCTGCCCGAAAGCGCTCGACTCTCTTGCTCTGTGGGTCGGCTCCCATGCTGCCATGCACCAATCTCCAGATTCTGCTGCCACCATTTCTGCCATGCTTGCACTGCACCTGTAACGCTCTTCCTTCTGAATTCACGAGAATCGCCTTTGATGTTCATAAATCCAAGAATCTTTTCGGGGCAACGTAAGCTTTTACCGTTAGGTACCTTAAAACCCTCTTCAGCACCTCGTTCCAAAGGACCCACCACTCTTGGCATGCGATTTTGCCTCAGTTATCTAGTGTTCCTATACTTGGTACACCACAAATGCATGGCTCTAATACACAGAGAATTTATTATCTCACAGTTGAGGAAGTTAGAGGCTCAGACTCTAGGGGAAAGCATTTTATCTGCTCTGGGGGGGTGTTCTTGCTTCCTTTCAACATCTCTGGGCAAAGCATTCCGTGGAGATCCGTGTGTCTTAGCAGCAATCTGCCCTGGAGGCTAGGAGTTTCTCAGCAGAGGGACCCAAGGCCCAAAGAACACACTCCGTTTCCAACTCTTCTTTCCTGCAGACACTAAGGGGACTCTGTCCTTATTCATTCCTCTCCTCATCTCTTAGAACATACAAAGTGAAAGTGATACAGGGAAACTCACCTTTACAGGTAATTGGCGGATCCCATCAGATCCCACCAGGGGGAATGACTTCATCATTCTATTGATACGAAAATCATCGCCAAGCCAGGCTGACGGCTATCCTGGGCAATCCATTTCAAATGACGCTCTGAATGAAATGACTAATGACGGACCCAAAGGGTGCCACGGTAGAGGGGTTCTTCTGCAGAGGCGTGTTGTTGGTGTCCTCGTGTGCCATCCCCTTAGCTCCCCCTCCTCGTGACCTCCTAGACAACAGAACAAACACTGCCCAGTCCTGTGCCGGGCGCACCGCTGTGGCTGTGTCTGAGCCTTTTGGTGCAGCCACAGGCCAAGCCAACTCCTTCAAAGTCGTCCTCTTTCCCACTGACCTTCTACTTTACCAAAAGCAAAGCGTGCCGCCACTTTCTAGGGCCCGGTCTTGGAGATGAAATCTTGCCCTTTTGCTCCTAAGGAGTATTTTTTTTAAATATAGATTTTATTGGGGGCTCTTACTGCTCTTATAACATTCCATACATCATTTCTTTTTGTGTTTTTTTTTGGGGGGGGGGCATCACTGCTCTCTGGTGGTGGGAGTAGGAGGCCCAGCCCCACTGCTGGAATGGAACCTCCGTCCCAGTGGGCCGCAGTCCCGCGCACGGCCACTACGCCACCGGGGCTCAGCCCTCCATACATCTTTTGTATGAAGCACAACCATACACATGTTGCCATACTCCTTTCCAAACATTTTCTACTTGAGCCCTTAGCATAAGCTTCTCTTTCCCCCTTTCCTCTAGTTCTTTTTTTTTTAATTCCAGCTCCCCATATCTTCCCCCCTCCCCCATGAACCTCTAATAATTTACAAATTGTTATTTTCATATTGTACAATGCCCAATGTGACGCTTCACCTACCCCCCTGTTGTCTGCACCCCAGAGACGGTCATATGTAGATGCCTGAAATCAGTTCCCTCCTTCTACTCCACCATCCCTCCACACCCCCAGTATCACCACTCCCACCACTAGTCCCAAGGGATCATCTATCTTAAATTCCCCATGTTTCCGACTCCTGTGCACATCCCCTGGCCTAGTTGAATCTGTCTGGTAGAACTGGGATCATGACAGTGGGTGGGAGGAAGCATTTGAGAACCCGAGGAAAGTTGCACGTTTCATTGCTACTACACTGTACCTTGACTGACTCATCTCCTCGCTGCAACCCCTCTGTAAGAGGATGTCGCTTCACTTATTGATGGGCTTTGGGTCCCCTCATTTATAATGATACAATTTTTAGTTCTTTGATGTTTGATACTGGATCTCTTTGAAATCTCGTGGTCGCACAGGCTGGTGTGCTTCTGCCATGTGGGCTTGCTTCTGAGCTGGAAGACCACTTGTTTACTTTCTCTAAGGAGTATTTTGGCTGTGCTTCTTAAACGACTGATTTGTTTGTTCTATTCACAGTGCACAATACTTTCAATATTTGCCAAGTCGTATGTCTCCCACAGACAAGGTTATCAGATAGCTTATAACGCAAACTTTGTACCTTATAGAACGACTCATAAATTCGAACTTTTACAACAGCAGCACCAGTCCTAATGCCAGACACCAAAATCATATCTCCTCGTTTGTCTTCTTTTTCCATCTCAGCTATATACCCAGGGGGAGAATATTCTGCTTCAGAGTATTTCAGAATCCTAAAGAAATAAAATAAAGTTTGTTTTTCTTTCTGACAGAATAAAACGAATGGTCTTCTTTCAAAAGACCCTTAAAGGATTTAAAAAAAAAAAAAACAATGATAAAACAACAGGGTAAAATAAATACATAAATAAAAGGGTCCATCAGAAAGCACTGCTACTGGGGTTCCAGTCCAGGTTTGGAGGGCTTATTCCAAACAGAGCATATCTAAATACGTCTCTCCATGTGGAAACCATTTTCCTCAGTCTTTTTCTTTCCTAACAGTGGTGTCATACAGTATTTGTCGCCAGGAGATTCATTAATTTTACTGAGCATAGTATCTTCGAAATTCATCCCTGTCATGAGAAACCTTGACAGTTTTATGTATCTTTCAACTCCACTTTATTTATTTATTTTTGTTTTAGGGGCATCACTGCCCTCTGATGGTGGGAGCAGGAGGCCCAGCCTTGCTGCTGAATTTGAACCTCCAACCCAGTGGGCCGCAGTCCCGCGCACAACCACTATGCCACCAGGGCTCAGCCCCCACTTTATTTTTTTTTCCCACTTTATTTTTTTAATTTTTATTTTATTTATTTTGTTTGGGGCATCACTACCCTCTGGTGGGAGAGGGAGACCCAGCCTTGCTCTTGGACAGATGCTGCTGGATTTGAACCACCAAGCCAGTGGGCCGCGGTCCCGCACATAATCACTACGCCACCAGGGCTCAGCCCTCACCTCCATTTTAATTTCCATTTTTCCATGAACTTTTTGAAGCCCCCTCGGATATAACAAAACATATGCCATTTCAGTCTTTTTTTTTTTGTGGGCATCACTGCCTCTGGTGGTCGTGGGCGCTGCTCCTGAGAGCCGCCGCTGGATTTGAACCGCCAAGCCCGCGGGCCTCAGTCCCGCACTCAACCACTTACACCACTGGTGCTCAGCCTTCAGTCATTTTTTATGTATACAATTCAATGACATTAATTATGTGAATATGGCATCTATTTTTTCTCTTTATATATTTATATAGATAGAAGGATATATAGCATAAGAAATAAAGAGTTAACTTACCTATAAAGCAGTACAAATGGCTCAGTGAGCATATCTATTATGATTATACATTTCAAAATATTTTTTTTCTTTTTTTTGGGGGGGGCATCACTGCCTTTTGGTGGGAGTGGGAGGCCCAGCCTTGCTCCTGGAGAGCAGCTGCTGGATTTGAACTGCCAACCCTGTGGGCCACAGTCCCGCACTCAACCCCTACGCCACCGGGACTCAGCCCCACATTTCAAAATTAAAAAAAAAAAAATTTTTAGGGCATCACTGACCTGGTGGTGGGAGTAGAAGGCCCAGTCTTTGCTCCTGTGAGCGGGAATTGAACCTCTGTCCCAGTGGGCCACAGTCCTGCGCACAACCACTACGCCACTGGGGTTCAGCCATTTCAAAATTTTTTCATCACTCTTAACGAATTGAAACTTCCCCCTCTGCTCCCTTTGCATTGGTTTATTTTAGATATTTCATGTAAGTAGGCCTACTGTCTTTTTGGGCCTTATTTCACTCGGCACAATGTTTTCAGGTTCATCCATGTCATAGCATGTATCAGAATTTCATTTGTCTGCGGGGTCAAACAAAAATGCACTGTATGCATCTACACGCAAATGCATCCAAGCCTCCACTGATGGACACCTTTGCGCTATTCTGAGGAACACACGGGGGTAAAAGCACCTGTGTGGAGGTGTCCGTGCTTTCGTCTGTATCCTACGAGATGTTAAACACAGTCTGCTCAGTGCTCAGAGAATGCAAACTATTTTAAAAATTCCTTTTTCCCATAAGACGTCCAGGGAAAGGAATGTGCCTCAAGAGCTTAAAATTGTTGTGAGACAGCTGGTCTTTGATACTAAAGGCAACACTGCACACAAATATCGTTCTCACTCTGTTTCTGCGTGTAGATGGTGCCAGCAACCTAGCTGCCAGGAGACACAGCTGGCTTACAGAGCTGTGAGCTCCTGAGCTCACGGACTCCTCCACAGTGGCCCATCACAGCAGACAGGCTCACACATCCATGCCACAGTGATTCGGTCACAGAGATGTCCCCTGGCTTATTGATCTAGCCAAAAAAAAAAAAGTCCAGACGCACAGCCCACACTAGTGGCTACGGTTCAGCTGCCCCCGATGGCAGACATGATCGTATGACTTCTGCGTGGTCACACGGTTACCTAATTTTGCTGGAGAGTTCTTCTCTGGCCGACTCGTTATCCTTGGCAACGTTCCACTCAAACACCATCCCTGCCAGACTGCTGAAGGTGTTTCCTACAGGCAGGGCAAAAGCAGACAGGCAGAATTACATCTTGTAGACTCCCCAGCCCTCTTTCTTTCTTTTTTTTTTTAATTTAATTTTTTTTATTTTTATTTATTATTATTATTTTTTTTTTTTTTAGGCATCACTGCCCTGGTGGTGGGCAGGAGGCCCAGCCTTTGCTCCTGGGAGCCGGAATCGAACCTCCATCCCAGTGGGCCGCAGTCCCGCGCACAACCACTACGCCACCGGGGCTCAGCCCTTTTTTTTTTTTTTTTAGGCCCTCTTTCTTAAGAAAGGAAAACCTAACAGAAAATCATTCCCAGGTGTTTTTCATCAGCAAATAAAAGCACTATCAGTCGTTCGTGAAGACGCACACTTCAGGGAGACCCCGACGTAAAGAACATTAAGTGCTGTTACTGCACAAACATTCTGTAAATACAAAACTAAAAAGGCTCCAGCCATTGAAGTATTTTCTTTCTTTAAGCGTACGTTCTATTTCAGAATTTGTATCAAGCCTGTTGAATTTGGATTGACGTGGTTTCTACCACAGTGTCTATTCCTGTCTGCATAAAGTCCAGCTTACGGTCCACTCTATGGTTGATGGACTTCTCTAAACCTGGTCCCTCTAACACTGGATTCCTGAATAGTCCGATAGGTTCACTTTTCAGATAAAAAAAAAAAACAAACTACTCTTCACTAACTAGCCTACACGGAAAGAGGCAATAAATTGACATATTTTAGTAGCATGCTGCATCACTAGAATATTAAGCTAAAGCAGTGTAAAAGCAGTCTTAAGAAACATTAACTCCGGGCTGAGCCCCGGTGGCTTAGTGGTTGTGCGCGGGACTGCGGCGCACTGGGACGGAGGTTCAATTCCAGCAGTGGGGCTGGGCCTCCTACTCCCACCACCGGAGAGCAGTGATGCCCCCCCCCCAAAAAAAAAAAACAAACAACCAAGAAACATTAACTCGGAACTGTAACACTTTGCCACAGGTGTACACTGAATTCCCCAGACCTGTTGCAAGAGGCTTAATCAAAACTGAGTGAGCAATAACTTAGAGAAGACATGTTCCACAGAAGCTCAGTGGCAGCATGTGGGTCTTTAGGAAAAGCTCTGAGCTGTCCAATACTCTCCCAGGAATTTTTCCCCCCAGGAAATATTTTATAAAAGCGAGTACAGCCACAAGCTGATCTGCACTAGGCATTACTAATTCCTCATGGGCGTGAGCTCCACCTGAGGAAAGAGACATTATTTGCCATCTATTGTTCTCTCTCTTAAATTCCAACTATCAAGCGTCACACACAAAGGAAGTACCGCGTGCTTTCAGTTTAGACAACTTTGTTGACATCCCCGTGAGCGGCGTTACCTTCAGCATCCAAAGCCCTCACCATCAGCTCGAGGGGCGAATCGTCGACATAGAGTTCCCGGGTGCGAGACACAATCTCAATGCTGGTTATCACGTCCACCCTAACGTCGCAGCGCAGTTCATGGTCAGTCACTAGGGTGAACCCAAAAAGCGGAAAACTTGAATCAATAGGTCATGAATGCATTAAATACCTCAAGTTCTTGGAAGCAGATTCTAAACTGTGTGCCGCGAAAGAATGCAAAGCTTGCAACCACTGCCTTTCCCTGAGAGAGAAAACAGCTGAAAGCAGAAGGTTCTCTGTTGATAAGAAATTCTAGACCAATGATTCTCAAACACTCGTCTGCAAGGATGTTTTCATTCATTCATCAGGGAAAAATGTGTGGACACAGGGAAAAATGTGCGGGCAGCATGAGCAGCAGAATGGCCCGAGACACACCTGGCTCCAAGAATTAAAAGAATAACCTAGGGCTGAGCCCCGGTGGCGTAGTGGTTGTGCGCAGGACTGTGGACCACTGGGTTGGAGGTTCAAATCCAGCAGCAAGGCTGGGCCTCCTACTCCCACCACCAGAGGGCAGTGATGCCCAAAAAAAACCAAAAAAATAAATAAATACATTCCCTTTAGAAGACCAGCCTTTATTATTTTACCATGGCCTACTCTCACATGTTCAAATACTTTTCTATTATGAAATGTTAATGTTAATAGATTTAATCTTTTTTTTGTTGTTTATTTTTTTGTTTGTTTTTTTGGGGGCATCACTGCTCTCCGGTGGGTGGGAATAGGAGGCCCAGCCCCACTGCTGGAATTGAACCTCCGTCCCAGTGGGCCGCAGTCCCGTGCACAACCGCTATGCCACCGGGGCTCAGCCCCTAGATTTAATCTTTTTTACATTCTTAGGAAATTTTTTTTTCTTGTAGGAAAGTTAAAAAGTCAAAAAAAAAAAAAGTGGCACTCACCTCTCTCATTTTCAACTTTTGCTTGAGTCACAAGTTTTAAAAGCCTGAGAACCTCAGTATGAGAGGGGTTCAAAAGGTGTATAGGAAAATGTAACTGCAAAACGATGGCACTTTGCCAGGACCTTTTTGAAGCCCTCTTGTCTGACAGCAGAGGACTAGTTAATACACCCACAACGCAATTCAGAAACTATAACGAAAACAGTACAGGATGAAATGAAAAAGGAAATAAAAATTATTTTTGTACGGCTCTTTTAGAACGCTCCCTCCAGCCATACTCACCACGGCTTACAGAACGGTGCACTTTCAGTTTTAACTTCATGCATGAGTAACAACAACAAACAAGGTTATTGCTGTGACAATACCAAAACTGCCCATGAGACATGCAAGGTAAACTCCGTCCCTAGCCATGGGTATAACGTCGTGGAATTTTACAATCAAAGGTGAATGCTAATCAGATAGCACAGGTAAATGCACTTAACCAAAGGGGCATCAAATATGTTTGCTTCAGGAAAAGCTGTACTTCCTCTCTCCCCCCCCCCTCTCTCTCACACACACAGTCTATTCAAGTAGAATGAATCATCCTGAAACAATGTATGCACTAGGGTGGTTTCAGTGATTGGAAGAAAAGCTGATGGATAGCAACATTCTTTTTTTCGTCTATAATAACATTCCTTAATCCCCAAGGAACCACATCCTTGAGGGGAGGAGGTGGGGAAGGCAGTGACTCAGATGTATTAAGTATCTTTCTAAAGCTGGAGACAAAAACCGAGGAAACAATGGCCGCGTCCGATCTCTGTAAATGCTAGGCCGATGGAAGAAGTGGCGAGCGGTTGTTTTCAGACCCGTGGGTCACTGGTGGTCTTGCTGGCACCAAGCGGGGCTGTGCGGACACACCGCCCGCACGGAGCACGCCCGGTCAGAAAGGCATTCAGAGAAGTCCGCGGTCTAAGGCCGCTTTCGGAACATCTCAACTTTTTATTAGGCATGAATACAAGCTAAGGAAATCTGAGGATTCTTTCAGTAGTTACAAAGTCCTTCAGTGGTTCTAAAACTTGCAAGGGCACAAGCAAGCACGGTACCCCGGGCCCGATTTCTAGTTCCGTGTGTCTCACAAGCCGAGGCCTAGCGAAGGAATGGCGGCCGTGTCCCACGTCCCGTGTCCCGTGTCCCGGTCCTTCCCTGCCGTTTCAGGGCAGTTGGGAGATGGTGGAGCGGCTCAAAAGGAATTCTTTGTATGTGAGAGCCGCCGTGGCCGTGGCTGTGGCCTGGTGACAAGTTAGGCTGCTGGTCTCGGAGCCTGGTGTCAGGTCGGCGGGTCCCACCCTCCTGTGTGCTAGCTCAGGAGAAAGCTGTGGCGGGCAGCTTCCGCTGAAAGAGTAGACGCGCTCTGGGGCGTCCCTACTCTGTCCCCTGGGGGTACTGAGCTTCAGCGTCTCTTCGATGGCACTGGGCCACGTGTCAAGCCAGACAGTGTCATCTTGCTCGGCTTGGTGTAGAAACGCAAAAAAGTAAACTTTCAGCACAAGATAGACCCACGTGCGTCAGTGAAAGTAAAGCAGGGGTGGCTGTCATTTCCCTGCTGTGCCACACCATGTTAAGTAGCAGACGAGTGAGCTTCAGAGCTTCATTTTCTTTCTTTTTTTTTTTTTTGGGGGTGGGGGGGGGCATCACTGCCTCTGGCGGTCATGGGCGCTACCCAGCGCTGCTCCTGAGAGCCGCCGCTGGATTTGAACCAGCCACGCCCGGGGGCCCGCAGTCCGCACTCAACCACTTACGCCACTGCTCAGCCCGCTTCACTTTCTTTTTGACTGACACTTTTTTTTGTTTGTTTTTTGTGGCATCACTGCCCTGGTGGGAGTAGGAAGCCCCGCCTTGCTCCTAAAGAGTTGCTGCTGGATTTGAACTGTCAACCCTGTGGGCTGCAGTCCTGTACACAACCACTACGCCACCAGAGCTCAGCCCCCGCTTGACTTTCTTTTTGAGCTAGTGCTGGAACCTGGGTGTCCGATGTTTGCACTTTTCACTTCTTGCCATAGGCACTGCTGTTCTGTAGACACCTACATACATGGAACCTTCCATGACAGGACCTAGAAATATGCTGCACTAAATTGGTAACCATGAATCAGCTCTGGCTTAGGCACCGGGCTGCTCACCAGAATGCCAGGGGTTCAAACCCATCAGCTGCTCTGCAGGACAACGCTGAGACTGCCTGGGCCCAAGCAGATGCTCTCTCACGCTGCGTAAGGAAGGATTTGGTGGCAGGGGGTTGATTTTATTCTTGGAAGTCCCATGAGGATTCTCCCTCTGGTGCCATGGTTCAGGACGCGCCTGGTGGCTGAATGCGTGGACCCAAGCAGCCTCCTCTGCCCCAGGGGCCGAGAGATGTGGCAGTCAGCTTCAATAAAGATCTATGGTCTTGGGAATCCTAGAGTTTCCGTGAGTTAGAATCATCTCCAAACTAATGTTCTGCTGCTCTTGTTCTTTCGAAGCACCCCGAGCTTGTCCTTCAAAGCCTAGACAACGCGGCCACTTACCCAAAGATTGAGGGCTGTCTATATATCTCCGCCCTACAGGCAGGGCCCGTGCCAACGATGGGAAGGACTCTGCACGCCCGGGAATGCAGTCTTTCTCAAGGGAGAGTGTGCGTACGCTGTGCCTGGATAAAGACCCCTGAGGCCGGCCAGGATATTCTGGCACAGCAGATCTGGGGTGGGTGAGGCCCGAGAACGGCCATTTGTAACACTGAGCTGCAGGGTGACGCGCCTAAGGCACAGGCTCAGTGGCCGGTGGATAGGTTAGAAATGAGTTCACCTGGAGGGGCCGGCATCAGAAGGGCCAGTACAGGTGGCCTGTGCCGCCCATGGGGCTCCCGTGGACTGGCATCCGGCCATCTTGAGACTGACTTTGGCCTCACTCAGAATCCATCTCACACCGCAACACCTGATTTAGTTTCGGGTGATTAATTCCTCATCCGGAGGAAGGAGAGTGCCCATGTCTGTCTGAGGGTTCACCATGGAGACTCGAGATTGATGGGGCGGGGTGGGAGGAAGCAGTCATAGAAGCATGAGGGGGGGGGGGGCAGGTCCACAAGGCACAATAAGAGGCGGGTGTACAGACGCAGGGATGGACCAGGATTAGACAGAAGGGGTGAGAAGACAGATACGGGGCCTTCTGATCAAGGCAGCCAGGGCCAAACTGAGAGGACACAACTGTGGCAGTCAAGTGCTTACGTTAATTTTATGATTGAAATGTAGGGGTGGAGTCTAGCCTATTAATCTGGAGATAGCCATTGAGTAGCCAATGAGGCCTCTGTGTGGGCATGGCTTTCTCCTGAGACTTCTGGGAAATCTCACACTATTTCCCTTGTGGAGATGAGAAGCTCTCTCTCCAGTTATTGGGAGCTAGTTTCAGAGACGATGAATCACGGACAAGACAGGATGGAAGCATACGGGGAGTTGGAGGAGAAGCCACACAGCTTTGCCCTGATGAAGCCAGATCTCTGAAGCTGGAGAAGTCACGTGGGGACCCCTGCCAGCACTGCGTTGCTTCTGCCACCACTGGATGCTGTTGATGGACCCTGAGCCTTGGAAGCGAGGAGCCATGGGGAGATCCCTGCCAGAGCCAGGATTCTGCACCCATTGGCCTGTGACTTTGTGAGTCGGAAGGAGACTTTATAGACTGATACTGGGTATAGGGGCTAATTAATATTGGGCTTATGACTTGAACTGGACTGGGTTGGGATGCTTTCTCAGTGTTCCATTCTTTTGTATATAAACCATCTCCTTATATCCATATGCGTGTCTATGAAATTTGTTCCTCTAGTCTACCCAGACTAACACAACAACTCATGATTTCGTGGCGGCCCCAGGCCTCTGTACAGCGACCTGCGTCACGGACACACCAAGGCAAGGCACACCTGAGAGAGACTGTCCCTCCCTGTGGTGGCCAGAGTTGGGGAGTCCACTCCTCAACACATTCTCCCTGAGGACAAGATTATCTGTATCAGCGGTTCCACCTGTAGGTCTTCATCCCTTTGGGGGTCGCACGGGCCTTTCACAGAGGCTGCCCGATTTATAACAGTAGCAAAATGACAGTGATGACATAGTGGGTCACCATCCCATGAGGACGTGTGTGATAGGGTCACGGCATTAGGAAAGTTGAGAACCCCTGCTCAGTCTCCTTGGCTAGAGGTCAGAAAGCATCCAGTGGGGGCTCACGCTCTGTGAACCAACCACATGCCTGGAGTGGGGGCGGCCACTGCCGTCCATACCCTTCTGCAAACCCAGGTGCTCAGAATGTAAGCGCTCTCCTCCATTGCTCTAACATATTGGACGGTTCTCCCTGCGGACAAGCCTTCTCAGCACTTTCTCCTCACCTACCTTTCTCTCGAGCCAGGATGACGCTGCTGAGGCGGATGGGCTGGGTGGATTCCGCCAGGAGGAGAGCTTTCTGGGAACACAAGGTGCCATTTTCATATAAAGGTTCGACAGTCACTGCATCGTGGTGGGTGGAACGCCTGTCGGAACAAAATACTTCAGAACACGGCTTTGTGCCCTCTGAGAGCTCGAAGCCTGAACTCCCAAGGGACCTTTGGAACCTCAGACTCTGAAGGTACCTTCCTTAGATATTGAAATTAAGATGAATGCTCTGCTCATCCTTCAGGATGTCAGAATAGGGCACATGTTCTATTTTCGATGAGACTGGAATTTCTCATCGTAGAGCTTAGGAACCTGATGCCGACGCTGGAAGAGTCACCTACATAATGAAATGTGCGTCCAGCTTAAAAAGAAACATATTTCGGGCTGAGCCCCGGTGGCGTAAGTGGTTGAGTGCGGGACTGTGGCCCGCCGGCTTGGTGGCTCAAATCCGGCGGCTCTCAGGAGCAGCACCAGGTAGCGCCCACGACCACCAGAGGGCAGTGATGCCTCCCCCCAAAAAAAATCAATAAAAAAGATCATCAAAAAAAAAAAAAAAAAGAGGGCTGAGCCCCGGTGGCGTAGTGGTTGTGCGCAGGACTGCGGCCCACTGGGATGGAGGTTCAATTCCAGCAGTGGGGCTGGACCTCCTACTCCCACCACCAGAGAACAGTGATGCCCCCCCCCCCAAAAAAAAAAAAGAAACATTTCTTTGAGGTGGTTGGCAGGAACGGCTTCATGCTCACTGTCAGGAAGTGCACCGCGCGGGCTGGAATCCCTCATCCTTCTTCATGAAACGGGAAGGAAACTGTATGCTCTGAATTCACACCATGGCTTCTCTTGGGAGAAGGCCAAGGGGAAATCCTGTGCCTAAGAGTGCGCTTGGCATTGCTGTGTGAAACAACGCACTCCGCTCTGCTACAGAACGTTGGTGGTTTGACTCCACCCAAAGGGTCAAAGAAGACAGGGCTGACGGTGTGTTGCAAAAAACCAGCCTTCAAAACCCTGGCCCCCGGGAGTGCCCGGGAGTCCAAACCCACTCTGCTGCGGGGGCTGAGAATGCTCCTCTATCCCAGGGCTCGTGTCACGTAGCCTCCCCGCACCTTGGGAGAGCTCACCCCCGTCTGTGGGTTCTCTCAGCAGAACCTTCCATCTCTCCATCCTCGGTTGGGGGAAACTGACACTGAGGGCAGTAAGACTGGGACTCTAGTCCCTACCTCCTAACAGAGGGAATCCGGGAAGCGAGTATTTCCCGGCAGGAAAGCTGCCACTTTGGTAAGTTAGAGATGAAATCCAAGTACATGATGCTGCTTTAAATAGCTCGCCCACAGATCCTCCTCTGTTATGCTGGCAAGTGAGCGCGTGGATGATTCTGTCTCCCTGAAGAAGCTGACATCATTCTTCCGTCATCTCACCCATCCCCGTGCCTTCTCCCCGATGCAGGTATTGGGTTTCCTCCCCTGTGAGCTCGAGACTTTATGGTGGCTACCACCCACCTTGTGACGGCTCTAACTACTGAATATGCATGAGCTCAGGGACTTCACGGACCACCCACCTTGTGACGGATGTAACTACTGAACATGCATGCCTGTTGGCTACACATCAATATCCCAAGACTGTGAGGACTTTCTCTGGGTGGGTCTGCCTGCTATCATAGCCGTCCTTCAGGCGAGCCTAAGACCATCAGACGTGCCTGGCTCCTGTATGTCACACTCTCCTCTGCTCGATGACTTTACTGTGACCTTTGTATTTTATAACCGCACACTTCCCCTCGGTGGTCAGAGGCTGCTTTGCTCTGACACTCGGTGGCCGGGACGTGCTCACTCTCTGGGGCTCTCATTTCAAGCGCGTGCCACCCTATAAAGAGGGGAATCCTTACATTCTGGGTTGAGGTCATCTTCAAGATGAATTTGTCTGCTTTCGAGAAGCTCGTGCTTCACGGTCTCTGTGGCCTGTCCCCTCCTGCGTCAAGTGTCAGTAACAACACTTACTTCACAACAAGACTACGTTGGACGAGTTCAAAAGTCTGCCAAGTGGTTAGGAGCGAGCTCATTATTAGCCCTTTGTGTCACCGAAGTCTTATACCCGAAGGCTTTTTTTTGGGGTGTGGGGGCATCACGGCTCTCCGGTGGTGGGAGTAGGAGGCCCAGCCCCACTGCTGGAATTGAACCTCCGTCCCCGTGGGCCGCAGTCCCGCGCACAACCACGACGCCACCGGGGCTCAGCCCTCGAAGGCTTTCTCTGTTATAAAAATCCCCTCATACTTTGTTAGTCCCTCTCAACCCAACACGTTCCATGGGGGGCCTTGGTCATCCATACCCGCTGCCCCCCACCAGGCTTCCCCCAGCCCCGGCCGCTGCGCCTCCAGCGACCAACTCTCTCAACACAGCAGCAGCAACGGAAAGGCCGACCTCACGTCTGAAAATTCCTCCCCCACGCCCACCCAACCTGCGGATGGTCCACCCCGTGACAACGGTAGCCCGCATCCGGAGGGTCTGCCCCCCGCCGACAAGATGGGCTTCCAATGGCCACACAGCCTCCGCGAAGGTCTTCCAGTGCACCCCCGCTGCGCAGGATGGCGTGGGGGGGGGGCGGGATGGGGGTGCCCAGGCTCCCCCATCCCTCACCAAGTGTAGCAGCCCCGCTGCGCTTCCAGCAGGAAGGGGACCCGGCCCGGCTCGCGGCCGAACGGCAGCAGCACCTGCGGCACGTTGAGCTTGTGGGCCAGGCTCCCGAGGACGCACAGCAGCAGCCACGGGGAACAACGGGCGGCCCCGGGAGGACGCAGCGCCGCGCCTCGGGGCCCTCGGGGCGTCCGGGAGCCAGGCATGGCGACCACTGAAGCCCCACGCTCGCCCAGCCGCTGGCCACGCCCTTGGCCCGATGCCAGCCAATCCGCGTCGCGCGGCGGCCTCGAGGGTCTTACGCCCACCCCCACCTCGCGGTGGGCATTGTGGGAAATCTTGAAAATTTGAATTGGCATGAAGCTTGGGGCATAACCTGTGGACTCAGCTTGTGAACATTTTAGTATAGCTAGATGACTAGTATATGAAGGCTGAGGGTGACATGTAAAAACAGCAAAAGATGGGGCCGCACTAGCTCAGCTACCTGCTTCAGGGGCTCCTGTTCTGCATAGTGTGGATCTTTCTTAACCCTTCTTAAAACTTCCCTAGTGCTTTTTTTGTTTTTTAACCTTGTGCCTGGCTCCCACGAACGATTTCACAGCTATCGTTTCCAGGGTCATTGGTCTCAAAAAACCCCAGTCCTTAGTGTAAACAGCTGTGTTCTGTCAACGGACCTGTCTGTCCACACCGACATAAACTAACGTTACTAGGAAGTCAGCCTCGTGTCCGGCCTCAGGGCCAGGGTGCAGGAAATGCCAGGCCCCAGCGTCTCAAAGGAAGCTTTCAAACTGAACCCACTGCGGTTTCTAAATGAAGTCTGTGAGCGCACTTCTTGTCAGATTGCCTTGTCACTCCCCAGAATCCAACAGAAAGACTGTAGCAGGGAAGTTTACACCCACACAACGCAAACCAACCCAAAACTCTAGACCAGCAGTTTTCAACCTTCCTACTGCCCCAAGCCTTTCACACAGTTCCTCATGTGGTGGTGACCGCTCCCCCCACCCCCCATTATAAAATTACTTTAGTTGCTACTTCGTAACTGTCACTTTGCTGTTATGAATCAGGCCACCCCTGTGAAAGGGTCACTGGACTCCCAGAGGGGTCATGGCCCACAGGTTGAGAACCGCTGCTCTAGGTCTTCCAGTTGCTTGCAGCTTGCAGCAGCCCCACCTCAGGTCCCCAAGGCTGTCACTCGTGATGGGGAGCGCCTCAACTTTCTCTCAAGGAGCACGCTGTTGGGTTTGACCGCCTGACTTTGTGGTTACGCAGACACTGCTTACTGGACCGGGCCTCCGGGGCCCTGTCACAAGGTGCCTAGAACCTACTAGACCATGCTTATTATAGAGAAGCTGGCTGCAGGTGTTCTTTCTGATCTTCAGGCACGTTGATGACACAGACCTGACCGTTCCTTAACGGATGATGACACCAAAGTGGCTGATGGCCGGGGACATGAGTAGGACTTTCGGAATCTAGCTGTGAGCCCAGTGCCTGCATTCTAACTGCACGGAACTGCTCCAGGACACTGCATTGTCATACATACACCGAACCTTGGAGCCCCTGTGGAGAAAGCACGTGTGGGTTAGCAAGACAAAAGCCGGGCCGCAGGGTTGGAGGGACGGGTTCTTTATTTCAAAAAGACACTTGTCAATTTCCAGTATCAAAACAGTTGGGACTATGGGTTCCTCTCTCCTACTGGTTTGCATTGCCCTTCCAACAAGGCCGCCCCAAAGGAGAGTATACCATTTTAGCCAGTAAGCCGCAGGATGGAAACCTAACATACCTCACAGAAACCTCACCAACAGGGGCAACGGGGTGGGGCGAGGACCTTTCAAAGACCAGCATGCTGTAAGCCGACAGACCCGAGAGGGAGCTCACAGCCCGATGGAGTGGCTTGTGCCCCCCAACCTGAAAGAAGCAACGGTTCAGAATATAAAATGTCCAGAGAGCTTCTGTACAGAAGGTATTCAAGATTTCTCCAGCGCTGACTGAGACAAAGCACTTGGAGGTGGCACTTTGAGAGACAGCAGCTTCAGGCCCCAAAGGGGGTGGCGAGATGAGTTTCATGTGGCAGAGATCAGTGGTGAATACGTTAATTTGCGTTCCTGTCTTTTCGAAGAGGAGGCAGGAGAGCACATGGTCACCCCAAAGTTGGGGCACATGATTCATTCTGGAATGGGGGTGGGGGAAGGGTGGGACCCAGACAGAGAACTCAGCATACTAATTGGTCTGGTCACTTGCATGGCACCAACAAAAACCACCTTCCTCCAAAATACCGTTAAAGCGGAAAACCTGAACAGCACTTTAAAAGGAAAAACTATAACGATAATAATGAAAAGAAAGATTTTGGTTTTGGACTGACTTCTCTGGGGGCATCCCCTTTCTGGCTTGGCTGATGCGCTGAAGGGCCCCACAGTGGAGTCTTTCCCTTGGCTGTGTTCGGCTCTCAGTGAAGTCAGGCCCAAACTGCTTCCCCTCCTCTCTGGAGAGGGCACTTACGCATGAAGCTGAAGTTATCTTCCCAAAAAATAAACAGAAGTAGCAGCCAGGTTTGGGTTGCTGCTTCAGAGCTATGGCATTATTTGGAATGTTTTATGTATGC
>PVJH01036632.1:0-18620 GCA_004026705.1 Nesogale talazaci | reverse complement strand
ATCTGTCCACCTCTCCAAAAAGCTCAAAAAAACTGCAAACATACAAAGAAGACTGCATTTAGAGATATTAAGACTAATGAAAACCAAAGATAATGATAAAATTGGCAGCAGGGACCTGTGTATTGGGGAGGGGCTGGGATCACATTATATCCCCACAAACAGCAATACAAATTCAGCTGACTTCCTTCCAAAGACAGCGGTTGACAGAGCACAGTGGAATAATATATGAAAGGTGTGAAAGAAAAAAAGTGTCCATCTAGAATTCTCTGCTTGTCGAAATTGCCTTTCAACCATCAGATGAATTGAAGGCCTTTTCAGATCGACAGGAGCCCTGGGAGGGCAGTGCGGGTTCCTCTCGGTGCCCCTGCGGACGGGAAAGGCCGAGGGGAGGTCTTCCGGCTGCACAGAAATGATCCTCTAGCAGGGATGAACAGCTCCAGAACGAGTGGATACCAGGATGACTAGGAAAGGGTTTTATGTAGTTTATCATATTTATCCTTTTTCATTCTCCAGAGGGGACCCTGTAGGGCAGAGGAGAACTGCCCCTGTGCGTGCTGAAGATGACTGATCCTCTTTCCGTGGAGCAGGAAGCCTTTTCCGGGAGTGGCTGGTGGCTTCAAACTGCCGGCCTTGGGCATAGAGGCCCAGCTCTTTTGGAGGCTTTGAAGTAAAGTTTAACAAGCAGGCAACTAGGATGGCATATGATATCACTTTGCTGTTGGGCCATAATGGATAGTGCTGATTTCAGGACATGCACATTGTCAGGCATTGGATAACCACGCAGCACTTTTTCCCAGGTCCTGTCCAGTGCCTCTGAAGGGAGTCTAGCACGATGATTAATTGAGACGAAGGGCTCCTATAATCTCTCATTATTCTCCTTCAGAGCTTTTTGGCTTCTTTTTTTCTTATTTAGTCATTTCCTCCTAAATGGTATTGCTTAATCTTCCCAATTCTTCTATTAAAAAGTTGATCCGATCGCTGATACGCTTAATTCCCCCAGTATCCCCATACACATTAGCGATTTTACAACAATTTACCATTGTAGCGGCCCCGAGAGTTTCCTAACATCAAACACTCTCCCCAACAGCACAGGAGTGACTCACACAGATGAAGAGGCGAAGCCAGAGAGCCAACTCCCGCTAATGAACAGAGTCACCACCTTGAATGGGAAAGTGTGATTAGCGATTCCTTTCTTGCCCAAGAGCAAGGTGTGCTTGCAAGCCTAGGGCCGGCGCTCATTTCTCTGTTCTGTCAGAGGATGCGGTAACAAAGCAGGGGGCCTGGGGACGGAGGAGGGCCAAGTGTCAGCCGCAAACCCAGGCATCCCCATCTAGCCTTGGTTCGTGAGCAGTAGACGAAGGAACACCACTGCACACTTTACAACGAGAACAGCTCGGAGAGCGCCTTTGTGATGTCATCGCCCTGGGAGCATATGCTTCATTTTGATGGCCTTCGATACATGTAATGCGATAGATAGACAGATGATAGATAGATAGATAGATAGATAGATAGATAGATAGATAGATAGACAGATGATAGATAGATAGCTAGATAGATAATAGACAGATGATAGATAGATAGATAGATAGATAGATAGATAGATAGACAGATGATAGATAGATAGATAGACAGATGCTAGATAGATAGCTAGACAGATAGACAGATATTTGGAGCCTTGATAGAAATCCAAGAGAGTCCTGGTGGCATGTAGTCACACCTTGGCTTGCTAGCTACAAGATCAGCAACCTACCAGCCAGTCCAAGGGAGAAAGATGAGGCGATCTGCTTCGATCAGGATGTACAGTCCTTTCCCGAGGGGAAGGTCCACTCTGTCCCACGGGCTCACTGGGAGTCAGAATGGACATCAAAGACGTCAGCGGGTTTGTGTCACCCCTGCTCCCTGAAAGTCTGGCTGTTCACACCCCCCGGCACGGCTCCACAGGAGCAAGACCACAATCGGCTCCTGTGAAGAGGACAGACAACGAGAACTGTGGTGGGCCGTTCTGCTGTGTCACATGAAGTTGCCATGGTGATGAGCAGTCGAGATTTAGAAGAGGAGTCATAGAACTTGCACTTGCATTCTGCCGGCCTGTGACTGTGCTCTTTTTTTTAAAGAATCATTTTATTGGGGGCTCGTACAACTCTTATCACAATGCACCCATGCACCCCTTGTGTCAAGCTGAATGCCCTCTCTTTCATGTCCTAGAAGGTTCCCGAACTCTGTGCTCTGCTTCCCACCCCTCCTGCCCTGTGGAGTACTTACCATAGGCCTTTCATTGACTTTATCACATCTCATTCATTTTTAAAATAACTTCATCAGCATCTACTTCACATATCATACCATTTAAATGTTCCCTTGTGTAGATGAGTTGTGCGATCATCATAATTAGTTTCAGAACATGTTCGCCTTGTAGTCATTGTTGTTAGCACTGTGTTTCCCACCCACCCCCAACCGCCCCTGCCACGCCTCTGCATGATGACTAACACAGTCCCCTATGGACACACCCACCCTGAATCGCACAGACAGAAAGCCATATAAAACATAAACAAGAAGGAAAAAAGAAAAGACCAAGAGACGAAACAGGAAATCTCAATTGGAAAAAAAAACAGAAAACATTAAAAATGGAACCTTTAAAATGGGTTCAAGGGAGGTCAAATGAAAAGCATTACATTTTAGCCACACGACATCTGCCCCAATCGACTTGGCAATGCCTTCTGTTCGACTGCGGCCAGCGCGGACTTCCTGAGGCTCAATCCATGTGGGGCCTTGTACGTGGGCTCAGAGTTCTCACTGCCATCCATCAGGAGAAAGATGAGGCTTTCCACTCCTGTGAAGAGTTACTGTCTGGAGGAGGGAGACTCTGGGAAGATGGTGCCGAGAGAGAGGCCCCTGCCCGGAACTCCCCTGGTATGATCAAGAGAGCCCCAGGTGACGAAGCCAGTTCTGGGAATTCAGACGTGGGACCTGGAGTCTCAGCACTGCAGGAATATTTTAGACCTGCCTCTCCAATGTTTCACGCCTGCAAAAGACAACTGAGCTCACTGTGTTCTCCCCTACGAGCCACGAAAGGATCTGTTCTGTGCGAGTGAGTGATTCAGGTACTGTGACATGGAGTTAGCCTGCATTGCCCAATATGCCTCTGCACAGTGCTTTTAAAAAAATAGCGTCAGCAACTTATCAATGACAATATTAATAGAAGATCTTTATGATGATGGATACGACCATAAATTAACAAGGGAATCTCTAAAGGAAGCCAAAGGCAGATTAAAAACAGCAACAGCAAAACATAGATCCAGGAATGAGTTTGGGGTTCTCATGAAATCCTAGCTTCAATTTAAGAACAATTAGTTCTTACATTCAGCCCCCGCTCAATATCCCCAGGAAAGGAACACAGAAGATATGTGTGCTATAATGAAATGCGGTGAAGAAATTAGATCGTGCCCGGCTTTCGGATAAAATAGTATCTGGGAGCTGAGCCCCGGTGGCTTAGTGGTTGAGTGCAGGACTGCAACCCACTGACTTGGCAGTTCAAATCCAGCAGTAGCAAGGCTGGGTAGCTCCCACGACCACCAGAGGGCAGTGATGCCCCCCCACCAAAAAAAAACTAAAATAACAATAGTACCTGGGGTCTTAAAAGCTTGTGACATCATGCAGTAGGCAGATGAACCTACTCGTCCTCCCTGAGGGTCCTCAGAGCTCGGAGTCATCTAATGCAGGGCTTCCCATTGTGCGTGTGCCCCAGAGTGACCCCCTCCCCGCCCCTGGGTCCTCCTGGGCTCCAGTTCCAGTACAGTTGATGGTTGTGTGACCTGTAATAACTCATTTAAATCATGGTTCCAGTACAGTTGATGGTTGTGTGACCTGTAATAACTCATTTAAATCATGGGAATAGTGGGAGGTGTGTCCCAGGGTTGTCATTCCACTCAGGAAATAAGAACTGGACATCAGTGTGGTATGCAAACCACTAAGCAAGAGCTGTTGGCCCAGCAGTGGAAATCTGGGTCGCCCTGCCCACTGACAGCTGGGAAAAATGGCCATGAAGCAATGCAGTTGGTCCTTTATGTGTACACTTTTGGGGAGTCCTCAAAGTCAAGGGCAGGTGCTGGGAGGACATCTCACTGTTCCACTCTAGTGCTGGGGCAAGAAAGTCTGCCTGAAAGCAGTGGGGTTGAGCTGAGCTCTAAGAACGAACAAGACAGCCAGGGTAATGAGAGGCTTGCTCACGAGGCAGAAGGATGGGTGTGAGGAGATCCTGGGACACAGCTTGCCCTGGCGGATGCCAGGGATGAAGTGAGGCCTGTGTGCCAGGTATTTACCCCAGTGCCTGCTCCAGGCTGAGGCCACACCCACCCACCTGAGAGAGTGCTCTTCTCACAGGCCATCCCCGACCGTGACCACCGTCCTCTCGCTAAGATTCCGTCTGCTCAGGTGACCTTCAAACCCCTCAGCAACTGATGACACTTCACAAGCCAACAAACAGCACCCAGATCAGTCGTGAATCTTGGAAGCACTTCAAGAGACACTCTCCCGGGCTTTGTGACTGCTTGGGCTGACGTCATAAAAGAATAAGCATAAAACTGGGAAGGGAAAAAAATAAAGAACATAAAAACTGATTTAAAAACTGGGAGGGAAGGCTGAGCCCCGGTGGCGTAGTGGTTGAGCGCGGGGCTGTGGCCCACTGGGATGGACGTTCGATTCCAGCTCCACGGAGCAAAGGCTGGGCCTCCTACTCCCACCACCTGAGAGCAGTGATGCCCCCCCCCCAAAAAAAAAAACTGGAAGGGAGTTGAACATTTTTGTGGAAATGGCATGAGAACATAAGAAACTCAGAGAATTGGTTTTTAAAGTTTTTACAACTGTCCTAGAATTCTGGAAGAGGCACTATATACAAATTAATAGATAGAAATTGCTTCTCTAAGTATAAACCAGGAAGATAGAGCAGGCGCATGACTTCTGGAAAAGCAGCGTCTGGAAGCCGTCTGAAGAACAGGATACCAGGTGAGACGGAGCCAGATGAGCCCCTCAGACGAAACTCGAAACCCACTGTCATCATCGCTCAGTGTTGACTCAGAGGGTCCCCCTGTGGCTTCCCAAGACTGTCACTATTTTCGGGAGTGGAAAGCGCCGTCTTTCTCCTGGTCTCCAACCGCCAACCGTGATGATCACAGCGCAACACAACCTCCTCACCTCCAGAGCACGCAAAATGCTCTGGAAAATTAAGTTGGCCTTAATGCCATGGATGAAGTAAAGCTTTCATGATGTCCATTTCTTGACGAAGCGTGCAACAAGATGAGATTTAAAATGCTATTTGTACGCGAAGACAAGCTGACCCAAATTTCAGCCGAGGCACCTAGTTTTGCCACAAAAACTGCATTAAAAATATGCTGAAAAACTTGGCTTATACTCGAGTATATACGGTAGCTGCAGACATCCATTCCTAGTCAGAATTTTGAATACATGATGTATGACTCTAGGAAAATTAGAAGTCATCAAAAATAAAGTGAAACATATAAAGATTGATATCCTAGGCATCGGTGAGCTAAAATAGATTGGTATGGGTCATTTTTAACTGGACAAAATCATATGGTTTACTATCCCTGGAATAGCAAATTAAATAGGAATGGCATCACATCCCTTTTTTTAATCATCTTATTGGGGGCTCATACAACTCTTATCAGATTTCATACATACATACATCCATGTGTCAAGCACATTTGTACATATGTTGCCATCATCATTTTCAAAACATTTTCTTTCTACGTGTGTCCTTGGTATCAGCTCCTCATTTTTACCCCCCTCTTCCCCTTCCCTCTCTCTCGCTCCCTCTTGACCCCTTGATAAGTTACATTTTTTTCATACTTTGCATTGTCCAATGTCTCCCCCTACCCCTTTGTCTCTTGTGCATCCCCATGGGAGGGGGTTACAGGTAGGTCATTGTGATTGGCTGCTTCTTTCTCGCCCCCACCTGCCCCTTCCCCTCCTGGTATAGCTACTCTCAATATTGGTCTGGAAGAGTTTATCTGTCCTATATTCCCTGTGTTTCCAGCTCTTATCTGTACCCATGTACATGCTCTGGTCTAGCCAGACTTGCAAGGTAGAATTAGGGTCATGATGGTAGATGGGGGTTGGGGGAGGTGGCGAAGGAGCATTAAAGATCCAAAGGAAAGCTGTGTGTTTCATCAGTGCTACACTGCACCCTTACTGGTCCATCTTCTC
The DNA here is from genome assembly GCA_004026705.1 of Nesogale talazaci. Lineage (NCBI taxonomy): Eukaryota > Metazoa > Chordata > Mammalia > Afrosoricida > Tenrecidae > Nesogale > Nesogale talazaci. Next base: position 12,404 of record PVJH01036632.1, on the reverse strand, counting down.
CCCACAATCCTTCAGTAAGGGGATGTCCAATTGCTTACAGATTGGTTTGGGGCCTCCACTCCCTGCCTCATTCACATGATGATTTTTTGCTCTGGGTCTTTGATGCCTGATGATACCTGATCTCATAGACACCTCATGATCACACAGGCTGGTGGGCTTCTTCTATGTGGGTTTTATTGTTTCCAAGCTAGAAGGCCACTTGTTTATCTTCAAGCCTTGAAGACCCCAGATGCTTTAGCTTTTGACAGCCAGGCGCCATCAGCTTTCTTCACCACATTTGCTTACACACCCGCTTATCTTCGGCGACCGTGTCAGGAAGGTGGACATCTCAGAGGGCATCACATTCTTTATGAAAAAGAACATTTCAAGACTATCTTGAAGTCCAACGCTGCCAGCGGTGGGATAATGCCTCTATGGCTACAATGAAGACCAGTTGATTCTGCTATTATTCAAATCTCCACACCAAAGTAAATGATGTAAAGCATCCTGCCCGTCAGGAGAGACCAGGCCCTGGAGAAGGTAAAGTAGAAGGGTAGCGGAAGAGAGGACAGACATCAGTAAGATGGACTGACACGGTGGCTGCAGCAGCAGCCTCCAGCGTAATTGTGAGGACGGCATAAGGAGCTGAGTCACTAGGGGTTGAAATCTCTTCATTGTCACCTAACGCCAACAGCATCTTCTTCCATCTGGACACAAAATATCCAATCAATATGTGTTGGTCATTGTTACAGATATTTTAAATATGAACGTTGGATACAGAAGTGAGAGGTCCATAGCTGGAAAGCATGACCTGAGTTATAGAAATGAAGCTGGAGATCCTATGATATAATTTTGCAAGATCGGTGATGCTCATGGCAGAAAACCTTTTTCAAATAACACACATAGCAACTATTCACATGGACCACATGGAGTACACAGAAAGTGCACCGACTACTTCTATAGGAAGAGACAATGGAGAAGTGCAATATCATCCATCAAAATAAGACCGGAGGTTACCTGGGGAACAAAGGAGCATCGATGACGGTATGCAAGTTCAGGTTGAAGCTGAAGAAAATTAAAACAAGTCCACCAGAATCAAAATACAACTTTGAGTAAGTCCCACCCCCACCCCCCACCCCCCAATGTAGAGACCATCTGAAGAATACAATTGACACATTGAACACTAAGGAATGAAGACTAAATGAATGGTGAGATGACATCAAGAACATCACACATGGGGGAAAAAAGTCATTAAAAAGACAGGGAAAAAGTAAATGACCAAAATTATCATCAGACGACTCTGAAACTTGTGCTTTTGGACATAAAGAAACTAAAGTGACTGGAAGAAAGAAGTAAAGAGACTGAGCAGAATATTTCAGTCACTCACGAAGGCAGGTTTACACATGATCGTGACCTGCACAAAGGCCTTGGATTAGAAAACCTAAAGGGAATAACATGCTCAGCGTTTCTCAAGCTGGGGGCGGAAATGAAGAAAAAGCTCAGGTGTTGAAAGATTATGTGGGTAAAATATTGAATGATGCAATAAGCATCCAAAGAAGACTGAAAATGCACAGAGTCCATGTATAATCAGAATTGGTTGGAGGAAGAGTCTAGATGGTGTCCAGCTAGAATCACGTCGCTCCTGCTGTTAGAGATAGGCATGGGAAGCAAGCCCAAGGAGAAAGCCACAGGACCCATGGCCTTGGAGGCATGGGGGGTGGGGGGTAGGGAGGTGGGGAGCAAACAGCTCCATAGACAGGGAACAATCAGGGAGTTAAAATCAACAATGAGGAAGAGGTAGAGAACCTGGGGGTGTTGAAGCAGCAGCAATCCAGCTGAGAGGAAGTATATTGAGGCAAACATGATGGTGGGTCTGGAGGAAGGTAAAAGAAAACAGGAAAGATCTAGGAAGCAAAGTTATGAATGGGGTTATAAACTTAAGTGTGTACCTATATAAATATATTCATAAAAATACAGGTATTGGCCTATGTACATATATTTATATGACAATACATTGAGGTAGTGGATGGACTTTGAGTCTCTGCCCAAGCCCTCCCTCAATGCAAGAACACTTTGTTCTAACAACCTGACATTCTGTGATGCTCGCCCTCCCTACAAGCTCTCTGAAGACACAATGGGAGCACAAGCAAATGTGAAGAAAGCTGATGGTGCCTGCTTATCAAAGATATGGTGTCTGGATATAAGGACATGTCTATATTTAGACCTCTATAAGTGACTTTTGCCTCCTAGTTTTTGCCTCTATTTCCTTTTACTTTCCTCTTGTCCCACTATCATGTTCAGCCTACATTTGTGTTTCAGTAATTCCTACCAGATCTCCTACACCCTCCACACCATTGATTTTAGATCACTTGTTGTTCCTCTGTCCCTGGAGTTGTTAACACCCACTTCCTTTCTCCTCTGTCTCCCCCACCCCACCCCACCCCCCCGCCCCATGTCCCTTGGAACCATTGGTCTCATTGTTTTCTCCTCCGGATTGTTTATCCAGCCTACCTTATCTAGATTGACCTGCAGAGATAATAATATGCAGAAAGACAAGACAGGGCAAAACAAAGCAGCCAAGGAAAACAAAACCACAACAGCAAAAGAAGGCCGCCAAAAACAACAACAAAAAGAAAAGCCTATAAAATGTGTAGTATAGAGAGTCTAAGGTCTGTTGTTGACCTTGAGGAGTGTTTTTCAGTTGAATCTGATAGGGTGCCATACCCTGGCCCCACGGTCTATTTTCATTGCTGCTCTCCTTGCTCCCCATTTGTTGTAGGCCCTTAGTGTTTTGCCTCACATGGGGAGGTCAGATGGGGTACAATTCCCACACCGTCTCTCCAGTGTTGTCCCTCGTAGTGCTATGGGTCTCATGGTGGGGCCAGCCCTATGGCCAGCCCTCTCTCTGCACTGGCTGCTCTGACCAGGAATATCATCCCCGGAGCTGGTGGGCCAGGAGGCGCCCCACTCTCTCTCCCTCCCCCTTCACTTGCTCCCGTGTGCTCTGATCAGACATGTCCCTGCCCCTGCACTATAGCCTCAGTGCTGTCCTCTGAAGTGAATTCCTCTGGGGAGAGGAGCAACTGTCCACATTTGGGATTGGGGCTGGCCCCACAGACCTCTCTATTGGTTCCCTGCTTCATGCCGGTATGTTGCATTCACATCTCAACACCGAATCTTTAAAAATTTTCATATAGATTAGGAATGCAGGCATGCCAATTATGGCATCATTCCAAAAATAATTTTTTTTTTACCTAACAAAAAATGTATCTATAAAAACTGTAAGCATTTTGGGCTGAGCCCCGGTGGCGTAGTGGTTGTGTGCGGGACTGTGGCCCACTGGGACAGAGGTTCAATTCCAGCAGTGGGGCTGGGTCTCCTACTCCCACCACTGAGAGCAGTGATGCCAAAAAAAACCAAAACTATAGGCATTTTTAAGATGTTATCTGGACACACCAACCAATGCTAGAACCTGAGAGTCTTCCAGGGGGCAGTTTAGAAAACCAGAAAGGAGCAAGTGGACCACAGGCAAGGCTTTAACTTCATTTCCCCGATTCCCAGAGAAGGGGGCTGGGCAGGCTGGGGCAGGTGGTCCACGTAGCACTGTTTCTGCGTCAACTCCGTGGCGTGAGCGTCTGAGTGAGCATGTTCCTCATCATCATGTACGCACTCACAAAGAGACGGGAGCAAACTGAATGCCCATCGATGCAAGAGAAGGCAATGGCCACACACATGGAACGCTGTGCCGCGATGGTGATTCCGCAAGATGCCTCCCAACGTGAATGAACCTGAGGACGTTAGGCTGAGTGAAACGAGGCGATGATGAAACAACCCCTAAGGCATGGCCCATTGTCAAAAGCTAAGAAAAGGTTTTCATGCAGAAAGAAACGTTCTGTGATGGTTGCCAGGGTGGGAGAGGGAGGGGTGGTGACTCACTAGAGGCAGGTGGGAGTTGAGGCCAGGGCAGCGGTGTTGGTCAGCGCACCAGTGAGTGGAGACTGCTGACCTGTCAACCTTCCTGTACAATGATCAGAACAGGTGGATGGGCACAAGAACTGGGCATGAGGCATGGCGGGACCTTTAAGTGGCCACATGTAGGGTCATCGATGTCGGTAGCAGGAATCCTCTGACTTGTTTCAATTATCCCCATATCTTCCATGACTTGGATAGAAGACTAGATACATACTGAGTGAGTGTGACAGGCAATGAGGGTCATACGGAAGTCAGAGAGGTCCCGGCCAACCTGCAAACACACTTACACCATCCCCCCTTTCCCATCATCAGCCTCCTTCTCTCTCCTGCCTGGGATTATCACTGATGTTACCAACTGCAAGTCTCCCCCTGCTCCCACTGTGCCAATGGACCCATCTCTCCACTGTCCTTCCCTTCCAGGGCCAACTGTGTTAGCCTCCACCCCCAACACGTCTCCATCTTCTCATAAATGTGCTGGCATCTCTTTCCTGCCTATGTCTTGACTCTTGTTATTTTCTTCTTCGTCTCCTCTTCCTCGTCCTCTTCCCTCTTGTACATGCATACCTTTGATCCCCTGTTTTTAGTGGGCTCTGTGACTCATCTCCCCTCTTTAACTTGAGGCCTCTTTGGAAGATGCCCAGCATTTAACTTGCTCTCTGATTGCCGAGCAGACAATGGGCCATAGAGTCAAGAGAGGTCACGAACAGTGGGTGCGCTCACCCAGGAGGGAAGGACAGGCCTTATGTCCAAGAGAGAGATGTTGGGAGCTGGGAAGAAAGTCCAGATTCCAGCTGTAGCGAAGGGTGGGATGAACAAGATCTGGGGCGGACTGGATGTGGGGAAAGAGTTGAACGGGTTCACCAGCAATAAGCAGCATGTGAAGAGGGAGTGACTAGGTTTGCTTGTGGTTGCTAAGTCCCATCCAGTCCGTTCTGACCCTCATGACCTTATGCTCAATCCCCTAAAGCACTGCCTGCTCCTGCCCCTTCCTCCCCACTGTCCTGTGCCCGGGCCCATTGTTGCAGCCGTGGTGGCCAAGTAGAGGGCAGTGGGAAAGAAGAGGGTCCTCGAGGAGATGGCCTGACATCGTGGCTGGTGGGTTCCGGATGGCTGGGATTAAGACATCAGCCTCGCGTCTGCAGAACTTGCAGGTCCCTTGTGGAGATGTTAGACACAGTTACATTCACGAGGCTGGAAGAGGTCTGTCTGGGCCAGACACCCCATTGCATGCCTCCATTCGCAGGAGCTGTTACTGTCACTGCCCTCTGGTCTTACACCTGTGTGCATTCTTGGTCAGATTCCCTCGTCTCCTGGGCTGCCCTGGTACAGGACACGCTGCACATAGCAGGCACGCGCTCTTGAAAGGGTGAAGAGGAGGAGGAGGTGGAGAAGGAGGAAAGGCAGTGGGATGGCAGCTGTGGCTTACGTACTGTCACTTTGCCCTGCTTTGACTGGGTCCAGAGACTGACAGGACTGGGCAGCCTTGATCCATGACCCATGGCCATAATCTACCCATCAAGGCCCTGCTTCCTTCCGCAGCTGCAGACACAACTGTCACGGGTCATGTGGCTGCTCTTTGGGCAGGGGCCACCGCCACGCTGTGAAGGCCCTTAGCAGCCAGTATAGTGACACTTCCACAGAACCCAGTGTGTGGTCTCTACTGAGCTCAGAACCAGCACTGGCCTGTGCCCCTGAGGGAATAGGAATTCATCTGGTCAAACCTCCTCCAAAGAGGGCTGTGCTTTTTGTGGGGCATGGGGAGGGGAGATGGGGGGGGGGGGTGCGCACTCCAGTAGAGATCAAGGGTTGATCTCCAGTTCTTTTCTAGAAGATAAAAGTCACTGACCTCAAACATCGCGGGTGGGTTGTAAAGGAAGGAGCTAGTCCAGCCTAGCTTTGTCATGTGACCCCGCAACTCCACTCCCAGCTTTGTATCCAAGAGAAATGAAAGCTGGTGTCCACAAAGACATACAGGGCCGTTCCCAGGGGCGCCATTCCTACGACTCCAAAGGTGAAGGCTGCTGAGGCAGAGGAAGACAAGATGTGGCTTAGCCACAGAACGGAAAACCATCCAGCCATGGAGGGAGGGGGGACGGGTAATGGTGTCAACCTGGATGAACCGTCAGAGCGTGACGCCCTGGGAAAGAAGCCAAATGCAGAAGGCCACGTGCATGATGCCCTTCCCACACACTGCCCACAGTAGGCGAGTCCACACAGAGAGAAAGACGGGTAAGTGTCAGGGCCCAAGAACAGGAAGAATGGAGAAGGGATGGTCATGGGGGATGAGAGGGTTCTGGAATGAGATCTTGTGACTACTAAAAAGGAAAAAAAATTGATGTGTTTCGAGATGTGTAAATGATCTCTTAACATTTTAAAAACACTACGGACCGTGAAAGTGCCCTGGACGGCCAGAACAAAGCTGTCGTGTGCAAAGGACAGCCAGAGCACGCCTTAGACACGTTAGTTGGCGAGACTTAGTCTCATGTCGTTTGGAAATGCGCTCTGGAGAGTCCAGCCTCTGGAGAAGGGCATCCTGCTTGGTAGAGTAGAGGGGCAGGGACAAAGAGGAAGGCCCTGGACAAGATGGACGGACACAGCAGCTGGCTGGAACAGAGCCGTTCCAGGAGGACAGCGCAGGGAGGCCGGGGTTTCCTCCTGTTGTATAAAGTCGCTGTGAGTCAGTGCCAACCAACTAACATTTTTTTTTTTGGGGGGGGGGGGAGTATCACTGCCCTCTGGTGGGAGTGGGAGGCCTAGCCTTGCTCCTGGAGAGCTGCTGCTGGATTTGAACCACCAAGCCAATGGGCCACAGTCCCGCACTCAACCACTACTCCACCGGGGCTCAGCCCCCAACTAACATTTTTTAAAAGATAAAAGAACAAGCCCTGGCCTCCTCTATCCTACAAACAGGATGGTGCCCTGCTACCTCTACGGACCAGAGTCACCCTGGGTGCTCCCCAATAACATAGGAGAACAACAGAGAACAAAACTCAGAATCTTGGGCTAAGCCCTGGTGGCGTAGTGGTTGTGCGCGGGACTGCAGCCCACTGGGACAAAGGTTCAATTCCAGCAGTGGAGCTGGGCCTCCTACTCCCACCACCAGAGGGCAGTGATGCCCAAAAACCAAGAAAAAAAAAAAACCTCAGAATCTTTAAAAAAACGCTAGACTGGGGAAGAAAGGGGGGACCGATTACAAGGTTGGCTATGTCGCCCACCCCCCAGGGAGATGAATAACAGAAATATGTGTGAAGGGAGACAACGGACACAGAGAGACACAGAATCACAACAATACTATTTGATTGATCTAGGATTCACAAGGGTGATGGTGTGTGGGAGGGAGGGGGGGAATGAGGAGCTGATACCAAGGGCTCACGTAGAAAGAAAATGTTTTGGAAATGTAGATAGCAGCATATGTACAAATGTGCTTAATACAATTGAATGGTGGATTATTGTAAGATTTGTGTGAGCCCCCCAGTAAAATGATTAAAAAAAGAAAACATAAAAAAAGAAACAAAATGCTAGATGTAACTGGACCAGTAGAGACCAGTGGAACTCCTGAGACTTGACCCTGAAAGTAGGACCACTCTCGGAGGTCATCTTTTGGTTAAATGCCATTTACCCATAAAATAAACAGCATTGCCTATGAGTCTCATGCTCTTCACACATGCACACATACACACACACACTCAAAAGCATATGAAAGCCAATGATCAACCTTTACCTACAGCAAAGAAGGGAAGGTCAAGGAGGAGTAGAGAGAAGTGGTTGTTGGTGTTAGGGGCCACCGAGTCAATTCCAACGCACGGTGACCCCGGGGACCTCGGTGCAGGCCATCCTCACCGCCATTCCCACGCCCGGGCCCGTGGCTGCAGTTAGAGGGAAGCTACATTCATGCACATGGCCCAATCAGAACAGAGAAAATGAGAATGTTGGAAACATCACCGGCTGGGCCCCAACTCTCCCCCATGTCCCCATAAGTTCAAGCTTAAATAGGGAGGGGACAGAGCACGGGGCCTGCCCGGGCACCTCTGTGCTGGACTGAGCTCGTCCCGTCTGAATCTCACGCTCTCAGTGAAATGAGATGAATGCCCTGCCTGCCTCCTGGCCTGTGGGAACGCTCAGGTGGGCTTTGGTTCAGAGGACTTTTGGTGGGCCAGGCTCTCGTGGATAAGGGGGATGCACCCAACCAGGGGCTCAGGATCCGTACTACCCCCACTCAGTCAATACCACAGAGCCCCCTCTGGCATGTCTGGTCCCCTCTCTGTGCAAGAGCCTGTTTCCCTGAACCCCTGTCAACATACAAGAGCCAGGCTTTTTCATTTCAGCCAATCCAGTGTCCGAAGCAGTGTCTTGTGACTTTTGTTGGCATTTTCCTGCAGGAGTGAGCTTATATGAATGAGCTATCCCAATGTACAATATTTTCTAGGAACTACCTGTTTCCCTCTGCCTTGTTTTCGACTAGGTTGCTTGTTTTTCTTTATATATTCTGGTTACATGTTGAGCTGTGAACTGCAAGGCCAGCTGTTCAAAACCACCAGCTGCTCCTCAGGAGAAAGACAGGGCTTTCTGCTCCCATAAAGAATTAGAGTCTCCTCTCCCCGCCTCCCCCGCCCCCTGAACAACAGAAACGTGGGTTAAGGGAGACAGCTGTTGGTGTCATAAAAACAATAATAATTGATAAGTTATCAAGGGGTCACAGGGTCAGAGGGGCGGAAAGGAAGGGGGAGGGAGAGGAATTGGTACCAAGGACTCAGCTAGAAAGTAAATGTTTAGAAAATGATGAAGGCTACATGTGTACAAATATGCTTGAAACAATTGATGTATGGAATGTTATAAGAGCTGTGAGAGACCCCAATAAAACGGTTTTTTAAAGAGTTACCATCTCAGGGACACAGGAGCAGTTCTACTCCGCCCTGTGGGGATGAATCAGCATCAACTCAATGGCAGTGAGTTTAGTTTTTTATATATTCTGCATATTGCTTATTCTCCTTTCTATGCCAAAGGTCTAGTTTGTCTTTTGACAGCCTTCACAATTTAAGCTGTTTCCCTTCATCATATTTGAAGTTTGTGATTGTCATCTTTGAATCACACCGGCTGGAGTGCTTCTTCTATGTGTACATAGCTATGCCTCACTTAGATGACGATTTATTTGAATGCAAGGCTTTAAGACCCCAGACACTATTCCTATTGATAGCCGGGCACCGTCTGCTTTCTTCACCATGCTTTGCTGTAGCGCCCTTCTCTTCAGTGAACATTCCACGAAGGCGAGTATCAAGCAGGGCCATATTACAGGAGCTAACTTTTCCTGGATAAGGACTAGAGTGAAAGTGGAAGCCCAGAATCTATCTGCATGTCCACAGGCTATGGACGATTCCAGTTGACTCCAGCAGTCATATTATCATGTTGTGGTCAAAAAAGGGAGAAAAGCATTGTCCATCACCTGCTGAAATATAAGCCGATTGCACTGATCGCGTCAATAATTTATCCAGTGGTGTAGAATTTAAGATGCTGTTGTGAATAGGAGTTGACCCAAGCATAGTCCAGCTGCAAACTGCGGTCCAGGAGTTGTTGCTTTGTACAGATTGAATCCTTAAATGGTTGGGCTCTGTTTACATTGAGCATGGGAAGTGGTGCTGGGCATTGTTCCTGCAATCTCCCTTACAAAGACAGTTCCATGCCTATCAGATTAGTCTCTATCATAGTAATGCAGCGGTTTCCAACCTCCCTAATGCTGCGAGCCTTTCAAACAGTTCTTCGTGACACCTCCCCAACCAAGAGTATTGTCGTTGCTCCTTCACCACTGCTATTTCTACTGTGATGAATTGAGTGACTCCTATGAAATATGAAAGGGTCATTTGACCCCCCCAAAGGGATTGTGACCCACAAGTTAAAAACTGCTATATTAATACAAGGGGCGCATTGAGATGGTGTGTGTGCATAGATAGATAGATAGATAGATAGATAGATAGATAGATAGATAGATAGATAGACAGGTTATGGGTCCCCTTTCATAATTGGGTCATATGTTATTTTCTTATGGTGCCGTTGTCGAGTTCTATGTTTGTGTTTTACATAAGGGTCTTGCCCAGTAGGTAAGGCCTCTGAAGGGGACCCCAGTGTTTTGAAACACCCTGGATGGACTCATTGCTCCCCAGGGCAGGCCCGGGTGTGGCCCAAGGTGGTTTCTGAAGGGCTAGTGGGTTTCTCCTGCTCCCCAGTCTTTCCAGGAACTTCTGAACCTTTGCTATCTCTGCCCTGCCTGACCCCTGTCCCCGCAGTCCTGTTGGGGGCATCGAGGCCTTCGGTCACCTTCTCTCCCGTGGCTCTCCATGTTGTTGTTGCTGTAGTTCGTGGCTGCTGTCGAGTCAGCTGTGATCCTGAGCAGAATGAAACCAGCCCAGTGCAGTCCCCCCTTCACGCTCCCAGCCAGGCCTGAGGCCATTGCAGCAACCACCTATCCCTCCCTCTCACTGGGGGTCTCACGCATTTTTGCTGCCGCTCTGTCAAGCACCCTGTCCTTTCTGGTGGCATAGTCAAAGTCAGCAAGCCAATGTGGAGCTGTCTTTGATTCTAAGAAGCCTTCTGGTTGTATCTTTCCTGGCTGTCCTGGCCGTTCATGATTTGTTCAGCGTTCCTCACCAAGACCACGGTTCACATTCATCAGTTCTTTCTGTGTCTTCGTTCTTCCTCTGGCCAGGCACACCTCAGTCCCCATGGTGGTGGGCGGGGTGGGGTGGGGTAATAAATTAGCTCTCTTGCCCCTGGATGTAGCTCCTGGCCAGACTTTTCATGTCCCAAAGGTCCCCTGTGCTCCTGGGAGGTTAGCTTTTCTTTCTCTCTTCTCTGCTTGGTCTCTACCATGGCACTGCTAGACCTAAAATTACAGTCCCAGTCCCTAGCTAGAGTCTCCGCTGCCTGGAGTTGACCTGTTGTGTAGGCTGGACAAAGGAGAGCAGATAGGATTTCAGTTGCGTCATTTTTTGATACAAATCCCAATCCATTTTTCCATTTCCCACCACTGAACAGGAATCCACCTTTGGCTGCCTTCAAATGAGATCGGCCTGGCCTTTTGAAATCACTGGCCTCCGTGGTCCCCATCTTAACTGTGGGCTCTATTGTCTCGCTGCCAAGACCATGTCTGTGGGACACTTTGTTCCCCATCCAGCATCCAAATCACTGTTTCCATGTGGCTTTGCCTTCCTTTGGCTGCCAGAATTCCCACTTATTCTCTCTCTCTCTCTCTCTCTCTCTCTCTCTCTCTCTCTCTCTCTCTTTCTCTCTCAAATTTGTTTAACTTCTGTTAGCAACAAGCTTCTCTTCTGAGACAGACACAAAACACCAAACACATGAGAACAATGTTAAGGGTTGGGAGGTACAAACATTTTCATGGAGAACTGGATCTCTCAAAAGGATACTTTTTGGTGTCAGGGCAACATAAAATGTCCTTCGCTTTCAAGAGTGAAGAAAATAGGTTAGCTTTTCTTCATTCTTTAAGGAAAAGAAATTCCCGTTGCTTGAAGGCTTATTTGTGTATTTATTGTAGTGCCTCTCCCCCTACAAGAAAAAAAAATTGGGGCTTCATTCTGTATAAATGTCTTAAACAGTTTATTACTCATCTGTGGTGGAAAGGTGACTCCTGACCCTCCAAAGGGGGGTTGATGTGGTTCCAGGTGTTCGTTCCTCGCGACAGTCTCACTTTGTTAAGTGCCATCGAGTCAGTAGCAGCCCACAGCGACCCCGGGCAGAACCGAACAAAGCACCACACAGCCCTGCACCACAGTGTGAACGCATCCCTGTCCTCCTCTCTCATCATCAAATGTTACCATGCACACCACGTGAGCAAAAAGACCATGACGTGGGGTGGAGGGCACCTGTCTACATTTTAAACTGCACACCATGCTTTATTCCGTTCAAAAGGCGGCCTCTTCACCCATCCCTGTACAGATTCTGCATGAGCACAATTAAGTATTCTGGAATTCTCATTCTTCATATGGTTACCCTAATGGCTGCTCAAGATCAACACATTGCAAGTAAGCGCATGCCTGGTAGGTACTGTTGGCTTTCTGCCAAGCTCCCCCTGGCATCAGCAATCTGACTCTTCCTTCCCCGTCCCCTTCTGAACCCAGCTTGAGTTTCTGGCTGGCCTGCGTTGCTGTGTGGTCCTAGTTGCGTCTACATTCCCTTTAGCGAGATCCTGCTAGCCTACGCGTTTCACGATTTTGTTCAATAATGTCTGCAACCTACTGAATTATGCTCTGTGGGTTGGGGACAGATTTAGATGTCTTTCGGTTGGTTGTCCAGGTAGCTGTCTTCTAAATTTCTTGACATATTGAATAAGGACTTCCAGCATTGCATTCACTGTGAAAGCGAGGTTAGTAGGCTGTCAATTCTGGGAACTTGTTTTTTCCCTGATGCCGTTAGTGCAGCGTGGACTTCTTCCTTTACTACCAACC
>PVJH01036631.1:0-18546 GCA_004026705.1 Nesogale talazaci | reverse complement strand
GCATTATCCTTCTATTTGAACTCTTTGATGTCAGTTCCTCTTTTCCTCCTTCCTCCCCTACCCTCACACCGCGTGGACCCTTAATAAATTATGTATATATGTATATATATATATATATATTCCCATTTCTTATACCATCTGTTGTGTACCTTCAACTACATTTCTGTTATTCATCCCCTTGTTACAATGTTTTAAATGTTTAAGACAGCATTTCCTTCAATTTTGAAATATTTGTAATTCACTAACTTAGATAGTAAGGTGTGTCTTGTGCTTGGACTACAGAACCCCAAGTTTGAAATAAAGTGTGTTCATTTTGGATGCCTTTCAAAGTGAATCTAATGCATTTACAAGACATCTTCAAAAAGCTTACAAAAATGCATCTTATAAAATCCTTATACATGAATTCCAACACCTGTCCCTTCCAATAGACTCCTACTAACTTGTTCTAGCAGGCATAAACAGGATCTAGTTTGAGGCACTAAGAATAAACATTAGTTTGAAAAGAGCCCTTATGAGAGGGACATAAAATCTAAAATTGAAGTAAGAGCAAATACTAAATTTATGTTGAAGTTTGGGTGTAAGAATAATAGAATCGGGCTGAGCCCCGGTGGCGTAGTGGTTGTGCGCGGGACTGCGGCCCACTGGGATGGAGGTTCAATTCCAGCTGTGGGGCTGGGCCTCCTACTCCCACCACCGGAGAGCAGTGATGCCCCCCAAAAAATACAAAACAAAACAAAACAAGAATAATAGAATCATTGATGCTTTTTGAAAAGTTTATGGGGACAATGCCTCAAAGAAATCAGCAGTTTACAAATGGACAACTTGTTTTAAGAAGAGATAAGACTATCCTGAAGTTGAAACTCATAGTGGCAGACAACCCCAACAATTTTCAGAGACAAACTTAATCTTGTCTGCGCCCTAGCTGAAGAAGACCCGTGATTAACAACAGAAGCAATGGTCAACACCATAGATATTTTAACATCTTCAATAAATCTGACTAAGACCTGGTGGCGTAGTGGTTGTGCGTGGGACTGCGGCCCACTGGGATGGAGGTTCGATTCCAGCTCCACGGAGCAAGGGCTGGGCCTCCTGCTCTCACCACCTGAGGGCAGTGATGCCCCCCCCCCCAAAAAAAAAGAAGAAATGGGACTTGTACATAAATCTGACTAAGAAACTAAAGTTAAGCGAACTTTCCCCTCCAAAGATTAAAAACTGCAGATAAAGGAGAGCTTTCTGTGGGAATTCTGAACAAGTTGGATCAAGATCCAGAAACATTTTTTTTGGGGCATCACTGCCCTCAGATGGTGGGAGTAGGAGGCCCAGCCTTTGCTCCGTGGAGCTGGAATTGAACCTCCATCCCAGTGGGCCGCAGTCCCGTGCACAACCACTACACCACCGGGGCTCAGCCCAACATTTTTTTTTTTTAAGAATTGTATAATGAGATGAAACATGGCATTACAGTGTGAAGACAAAGCACAATCATAGCAAGACAACACAGCATAGTTTGGCTACCAAAGGGTGGGAGTTGTTCAGTGAAAGGAAATGTAGATTGGTCAAGAGCAAAGGTCATGGCAAAAATTTTTTTGGATGCTTATGGCATTTTGCTTAAATGAGAAAGATAACATCTTTTTTTTTTTTTTGGTGTCCCTGGGTGGGTGCAAAAGATAACATCTCATTTTGAGAGTGTTTTGTGAAAGATAGTCATATTGTCCTGATTTTACTGTGAATTATTTTTATATTTTGATCTTAAAAAAATACGTAAAGGCAAACTTTTTTTTTTTTTTTAGCTAATAAGGTTCCCAGTGGCCTAAGTGGTTGAGTGCAGGACTGCAGCCCGCGGGCTTGGCGGTTCAAATCCAACGGCAGCTCTCAGGAGCGGGTAGCGCCCACAACCACCAGAGGCAGTGATGCTCCAAAAAAACAAAAACAAAGACTGAGTTGACATGGTTAACCTTCCCAGCTTCCAATTCTTTAGAGATGGATTAAGTCAAATTTTAAAAATGTCTTTTTTTTTTGGGGGGGAGGGGGGCATCACTGCTCTCCAGTGGTGGGAGTAGGAGGCCCAGCCCCACTGCTGGAATTGAACCTCCGTGCCAGTGGGCCGCAGTCCCGCGCACAACCACTACGCCACCGGGGCTCAGCCCTAAAAATGTCTTTTTTAAAAAATGTCTTGAAATAAAGAAAATAACTAAGAGGCAAAAGACACTTATAGATTTATAAATATAGGCATGCACATTTATAAATTATATTAATGTATAGCAATAGAGATAGAGGTCTATATACATATATTTAAATGTTAAATATTAAGGTAGCAAACAGGCATTGGGTTTCTACTCAACTACTCCCTCAATGCAAGAATACTTTGTTCTAATAAGCTGGCATTTTTTGATACTTTCTCTAGATGATCACCGAAGTCAAAATGGGTGCATAAGCAAATGTGGTCAAGAAAGCTGATGGTGCCCAGCTATTAAAATATGTAGCATATGGGTTTTAAAGGATTGAAATTAAAACAAGCAGCCATCTAGCAGGGAAGCAACAAAATCTGCATGAAAGGAGCACACCAGCCAGTGTGATCAAGAGGTGTCAATGGGATCAGGTTATCAGGCATCAAAGAATCAGAACAAAAAATATCAATGTGAATGAGGGGGATTGCAGAACGGACACCCAAAGCCCATCTGTAAACAATTGGACATTCCCTCACAGAAGAGTCACAAGGAAGGAGCCAGTCAGCCAGGGTGCACCATAGCACCGATGGAACATTCCCCTAGTTGTTCAATGCTTGCTCTTCACACACAATCTCCTTCCTCCCCCATCATGACCCCAGTTGTTCTACCTTATGAATCTGGCTAGACCAGAGCATGTACACTGGTAGAGATAAGAGCTCTGGACACATGGAATCCAGGATAGATAAACCCCGCAGGAACAGTAATGGGAGTAGTGATAGCATGAGGGTAGGGTGAAAGTAGGGGAGAATGGGGAGAAATAGGAAACTGACTACCGTGATCCATGAATTAGCACCACCTCACCCCTAGTGGGGACAACCAACAGAAACATGGGGGAAGGGGCCAGCATATGGTGTAAGATATGAAAACAATAATTTATAATTTATTAGGGGTTCACAAGGGAGGAATGTGGAGGAGGGAGGAGAAAGAAGAGGAGCTGATACCAAGGGCTCAAGCATAAAGAAAAGATTTTGAAGATGATGATGGCAACATATGTATAAATTTGATAAATTGATATATGGATTGTTATAAGAGCTGTAAGAGCCCCTAATAAATGATTTATTATTAATAAAAATGTTTTGACCTTCATAGAGTGTATTTTGAGAAATAAAGTATATATTCTTTAATTTTACCTTATTTAATTTTCCATGATTTCTTTTGAAGAACACTTGTAGTTTTCCACATTCATAGAAAGGTCTTCTAAGGGAAGACCTTCATAAATTTAGATCTTTAAGCTTTCAGAGTGATATGCTTTACAGAAGATAAAAATAGTACATAATTATATTTCTTATGCATTTTTAGTGGTATTGCCCATAAGGAATTATAGGAAGGGCCACATGATCTTTCAAATGGCATAAATTTTAATCCCACCTCTACCACTAATTATAGTTATAACTGGATTTACTCTGTCCTCATTCATTCACATGTGTGTGTTGATATATGTTATATACTTTTGGGGGCCTATAGACTTAATCATTGCTTATTTTAATAAAATGTTTTTCTCACCTGCCATGGTATGTGAATAGTATTTATATAAGATTTGGCACATAGTTGGTGTGTTTCAGTGGCTAGCTGTTTATCACTTTCTCATGGTATTTATTAAGTTGGATCTTATATCTCACAAAGGTATGATCTACTTTCCAAAATACATATTTTAAACTACTTAATCAGATCTTTATTTAGTGTCACATTTATTTTACAAAGGGTAGGCACTTATTTTAGTGATGATTTGTCATTAAAATTATGTCAAAATGCCTTAAAATGCTGTTGAAACTGTAAACAAACTCATAACACACACAGAGCTAATTATGGATGCCATCTGTTTATTTTACAAAGCTTTTTTTTTCTTTAACCATGGCATTGTCTGCTTGTGATAAGCTTCAAGATTATTATAATGACTAAGTCTCATCCTTCAATTAGTGTAGTTGGAGATGAGAAGACAATTCGTTTGTTCACTGACCTTTTCCTGTGTCAGTGCCGGGAATATGACATGTCATAAAGCAAGTCTTCTGAAGTGGGTCTAAAATATGTTTAATTTTTAGGAAAAAATTTATTAAAATAACAGATGGAGCCAAAGTTTTATTAAAAGTTCTGAAACTCTTCATCCTTCTGCATGAGAGAGAGATTGTGTGGTTCTTTTCAGTGCCGTAAGTGGCTTTGCTCGACTCAACTCGATTTAGAATTTGCATGTGATCCTTCAAGTTCATAATGATGATTATCTACGTTTGTCTACCTGTGCACATATGCACATGATTTTGTACATACAAAGCCCATGTCTCCATGTGGAAAGCCAGATGAATCCCTGGGTAGCATCACCCAAAGTAGTTATCAGTAATTTGCTGAGAGAGCAGAGTGGTTTCACTGGCTCGGTTTTGCTATTGTGCATGCTAAGCACTACCCAAGGAAGTCTGGAGGGAAAAAAACCTGAAGGACCCATCTGCTGCTTTCTGCTACACTGCATTGATGGAAGATTACGCTAATCTGGTTGCTTGTCAGGACAGGTTAGTGAAAGCATGCCAGGGAGTGAGGCTTACGGTGAGCTAGTGCTTTAGAAAATCATAAGCTGCCCCTATAGATGCCATGATAATTGCAGCAGAATGGGTTGACAGTCAGTCACACTGAGGACAGCAGCTAACTGATTCAGCTTAAGGATTTGTTTTCAAAATCAAAATTGTTAAGTATTTTTTGGGGGGCACAAACTCTAAATAAAATTTGGGAAAAGTGGTATAGTGTTTTCAAATATTTTTAGGGTTTACATTTTTCTTACCATGCCCGTTGTATATTGTTGCATCTTTAATTTTCCTGCTTAAAGGAGTTTTCTATCATATATGATCAAATATTAAATATAGCTACCCTCATTTTACCCAGTGAGTATTTGCCTCGTTTACTTGTGTTTGCTTACCTTTTTCTACACCTACTGACTGGCAGATCTTGACCTTGCAGGTTGAGCATCCTGTCACAGAATGCATTACTGGCCTGGACCTAGTCCAAGAAATGATCCGTGTTGCTAAGGGTTACCCTCTCAGGCACAAACAAGCTGATATTCCCATCAACGGCTGGGCAGTTGAATGTCGGGTTTATGCTGAGGTAAAAGGAATGATGTTGGGAGGAATGAGGATCGTTATATTCAGAGTTCTAATAGCTGAACAACAAGGGAAAGTTTGAGTTGGCAGCTTTAGCCAAATATTCCATTATGTGATCCCAAATTTGGGGATAATTTTTTTTAAAAGATTGAGTTTAATTACATCTCATACATTATTTCTGGATTTGGAACTATCAATCAGTTTAAGTTGCATCACAGCAGTTGGTAAATATTCTTGAACTTTAATGGACCTTTCCCACCCCCTTCCAAACCATATTATTAATAAATAGCAAGCATTTGTTTCTCTACATGTGTTTCTTAAGAATCTGCGTAGGGTACACATTAATTGTTCATTTATTATTTACGTCTCATTTTTTTACATTAAAAATAATTGTGGCCCCTTTGATTATGTGAAAGTAGCAATTGAATTTTCAGTTTTAAGGCTTTGGGTAAAATATGTACTTTTCATTTATAATGTCAATAATGAGTTCTAGTTAGAAATGTAAACTCAGTTTAATACTTTCATTTATAAATTGTATAATAAAACAATCAACAAATGATTAAAGCAGATATTCAAGTCAACATTTGTACTCCTTTTTACTTTTTAACATTAAAGCCTATTTATCAAAATTTAAAAAATGAATAATACCTGAGCTTAAGAATGCTGAAATTTTTAAAAAAAAATTTTGAAAAGCATACTTTGGCTTGGTTGTTTTTATTCTTGATTTTAGGTGAATTCTTTTTCCCTCTTATTATTATGACACTGATTATATGTGTCATTTATTCAGATGACCTATGGTGTTTATAGCTGGAGTACACATCTAGTAGTGCGTACAATGTGTTTTTTCAGGTCTCTATTTGAACAACTAAAATTCTCAAACTTTACCAGATGTGAGCTTTTTGAGAAGTTTAAAAAGGAAAATACAACATCTTTTGTACACTACATTTGTTGTTCTAAACTTGAGTATGTTTTGATATAAAATCTAGGTTATTTTATTTTTGCCCAAGCCATGCTAAGAAGCTTTATAGAAATTTGGAAAGTTACCAATTTCAATATAGTATGAGCAAGGTGGGTCAGCTAAACTCTGCTCATCATTCTGCTTAGCTTTTAAATAAATGTCTAACTTAGCTAGAAGGAGCATCATAATAGTAATATTCTGGAATCTGTTATTTGATAAAAACTGCATGCTGAAGATAGGTGTAGAAATACATCATTTATATAACTCTTTAACCTTCCTTGTGTTGACTTGTATTTTAAAGACTTTGCTTCCTTTTCTTTGAACTTTCAGGATCCCTACAAGTCTTTTGGGTTGCCATCTATCGGGAGATTGTCTCAGTATCAAGAACCAATACATCTACCTGGTGTAAGTCATTAAGCAAGAATACCAAGTGAGGAGTAAGATCTTGATTTATGTTGCGCTTTTATGTTAAAGCATGTCAAGACCAAAGGATACAAATAAAGGACCAAGTGAAGCACATTTGGTGGGGGGGTGGGGGGAAGGGGGGATGGGTAGCGAGGGGATGTTCATTTTCAGTATTTTCTACATTATGTTGTACGGGAAGGGTAGAGTGTCCTTGACGGGGAAATCAAGAGCTTTCTAGTGATAGGAATTCTCAGTGATCATGAAAATTTTGCTGTAATAGCTCTTGAAATTTTTGAATAAGAACCGACTGTCTGTGTGTGTTTTGTAATTTAATCTTTTCAAGAAATCTAAG
The DNA here is from genome assembly GCA_004026705.1 of Nesogale talazaci. Taxonomy (NCBI): domain Eukaryota; kingdom Metazoa; phylum Chordata; class Mammalia; order Afrosoricida; family Tenrecidae; genus Nesogale; species Nesogale talazaci. The sequence goes on along the minus strand of PVJH01036631.1, from coordinate 11,526 downwards.
CTAGCTCCTGGTATAGTCAGATGTTAAGCGATTTAAGCACAAATTCAACCCCTTCACTGAAGTGAATTAAGGAAAGCAAGTGTGCCTTGTTCCTTTGTGTCACAGACTTTAAGAAATACATAATATTTGGGTCAGTTTTTAAAAAGATGATCACTGTCCACCTTGTGTACTTTTTCTATATTTAATGGCCCTGTCCTTAAAATTGTTTTTGTCACAGAAAAAGAACAAGGACAGTCAGTTTTTCTTAATCAAGGTAATAAGTGCAGGGATCTATGACATTACATTGGCTTGTGGATGACAGGGCTGTACCATCTGTGAATATGATTATTCAGTTTGACTACTTGCATGAAGATGGTGAAAGATTACAGGAAGAATTCTGAATTTGAAGATGTTATTGGATATATGATTTATTTCACTTTTAGAATTGTTTTTGCCCATGTGCTTTCTAAAGGGACTTGACCCTTTCTAGGCCTGGAGACTGCATGCTGTGTTCAAAGCCTGAAGGCAGGAGAGGGAAAAAATGGTAAAGATTTAACAGGCGTTATGTGACTCTAAATAGCAGATGAGAAAACAAGTATCATAGGGACATATATAAACATTTTTTTAATCAAACAAAATGTATTAAATAAGAATTCATAATGATTACTCTAGTTGTTAGAAGTTTTCACCATGTTGTAATAGCTAACAGGATGTCAAACATTTTGCCCTCGCAAGTTTTTGCAATTTGCAATTTTCAAACGTGAGACCTGTTGAAAGTACAAGTGATAATGGACAAACTATACCCCCCACAGTCTTTGTCCCACCAAATCTTTCTTCAATTAATGCTGCAGCAGGAGTTTTATGTAATAACATTTGCAGTTGTGAGCCATCCATAGAAAGAAAAAACAATTAAAATGCCTTAAATGTTCTGCTTACTGCTGTTATTTGCTTGTGTGAATGTTGCATGTCAGCTAAATGGACCAAGGAATAGATAAAGTGACTGGGTGCAGGAGAGTGCACACTAAGCTTTGTCTATCATTATTGCTGGGAGCAATCAAATTGATGTCAGCAGGACAGTAGATGCGTTGACAGCTGTAATTATGTATCTCCATGGTGATCACTTTTGGCCTGTCATGGAGGCCCATGAGTCCCCTCCCTTGCAAGCATTTAATCAGATTGGGCTGTCACTTGTCAGGTAGACATGGCGGGCTGGGAGTTGTGCTTAGGGGGGAGAAGTGAATTGAGAATGAAGGGTAGGGGAGATGCCTGATAGTTTCACAGGGTCTACTGTGGTACTGAAGAAGGCATTTTAATTATGCTAGAAAATTCTGAGCAATGGTTTGAGAATCTCATACAGAGATGCTTGAGTGTTTTTGTTGTTTGTTTGGTTGGCTGGTTTTTCCTTCTCTTACAAAAACGAGATCATTCCATTTTTAACTTGGGAAATAATTCTGGTTCTTATCTTCCTGTGCCATAAGAGCACATACTTCGGAGTTAATTTATAGTTTGTACTTTTCACATGCTTCTTTAAGCATAAGATTTATTTCTTTGGCAAGAATAGGAATTTCTTTTTGATATTTGGTTATCATCTTTTATGTTTGGTTACAATTTCACATTGGATGTATTGATTTGCTACAAAGATAATGAAGTATGCCATATATATTTAAAGTGGCATGTCTCCTGTTATTGTTTTTTTTTTTTTTGGGTGGGGGGGCAGCACTGCTCTCCGGTGGTGGGAGTAGGAGGTCCAGCCCCACTGCTGGAATTGAACCTCCGTCCCAGTGGGCCGCAGTCCCGCGCACAACCACTACGCCACCGGGGCTCAGCCCTGTCTCCTGTTATTGTAATTTTGATAAATAACACAAACATTGCTAGGTAGCCTAACTTTTAGGGTAGTTATTAAGATAACTAAACTTTTAAATTACGAATGGTAAGAGTATGACAAATAACTCTGTATTGTTTATGTTAATTCATCAGAAATTTGAAAATCACCACATTAGCTGTGTAGCAGTTTATGTGGTACATGATAAGATAGTAGGAATCTTCAACAAATTTGTGGAAAGAATGGCATGAGAAGATAATAGTATTTTCCACAGTTTTCTTGGAAGCTACCTGGTGTGTTTAATGTCAGAAGTTGTAGAACTTTTATGAATCTCAATGGTAAGCACAGCTTTAGTAAGCTTGCTATGGTTTTTAAGATTATATGGTAGTAAAATTCATTCTTTAGCTTTTTGCTGCTAAAAATCAAGAAATTGAAACTTCAATGAGGTCTTTTTGTTGTTGTTGTTATGGCCACTGGAGGACACTTTAAATATGGATAGAAGGTAAACATTGATTTCATTCATTTCAAAGCTGCTGTTAATTCCTTACTAAATTTTGTAAACAATGTGAATTTCATAGAACTTTAGTTTATGTGCTAAAGGACATTTTCATAAAATGCAAAATCAAATCTAAAACTATTTCTGTAAGTATGCGAGGTGGCCTTGGTTTAAAGTTAAGATTCTTCATAAACAAATATGACTGTGAGTATAATTATCAATAAATTCTTGGGTGTGTGCAAATGCAGAAATAGAAGCACTCCGAACAAGTCATATCAAAAGACAATTAACAATACATATCTGTATATTTTAAATGTTATTGTTCAAGTGATTAAAACTCCACTTTACCTTTTGTTGTCACTGTCTAATAAAGTCATCATCATACCCTCATGTGGATATCCTAGACAAGAGGTTCTACATGTGGTCCCTTGATAATTGCCTAAATTAAAATATTAAAGGCCTAACAGCCGCTGTGTTGACCTTTTTTTGCTGGGCTGCAGATAGATGAGCTGCTGTGGCCTAGGAAGAGTCCTTCCTGCAGGTGAAGAGCTCTGTTCAGACTCTTCTTTTCTCACCCCTTTAGCGTGTTGGGCATCAGAGTCCTGCTGTTCTATGTCCTAGCAGCTTCAATTAAATTCCCCTCCCCTCAAAATCCCTGGGATTTTTCTTATGTATCTGGACTAGCTTTTAAATACTTTAGATTCCAAAACTTTGTAGCAGTAATTCAATAAATATGTCGTCCCCAGCAACTGCTCATTTGAAAAGTTTTACATGGCTAACCTCTGTGCCTTCCTGCCGATATCAAACTGAGAGATGAAAACAAGCATCAGTGATATACTAACTAACTTGTTGGCTGGTTAACAGCAATCAGGTTCTTCAAAAGAATATTTTGAACTTGTGCTATTTTTCCCCCCATGAAAATTGCAAAATCAGAACTCTAATTGGGGCTGTGTCCCTTACAAAGCAAAGCCATGGGAAAAGCTGTGTAAACATGAAAGCCTCAGGAGACTATGAGTAACAGAAAAAAAAGGTGTGTGTGTGGGGGGGGGGGGAGTAGTGTTTTACAGTTGAGAGGGTGAGGCAAAAATGGAAAGTGTTACAGACGTGAAAGCCACAGGACCAGCGTTTCTATAGAGCTGAGGAGCAGCGCTCCCCAGCCCTGCTGCTGAGTTTGACTGGGCTTCTCAGGAACTCTGAGACGGGGCCTTGAGGGGTGATTAGAAAGGACGTCACTCAAGCCATGTTTTGGGTGGAAGACACCATTAAATAGCTACCAGACGTCCCAAGACAGTGTTATAGAAAAGTGTTTCTTGTTATTATGTGTTTATTTTAGTTCCTTCACTTAGTGGGAGAACAAAAGCTCTATTTTCCACAGTATCTTCATAAGTCAAGATAATTTGGCCCCACTATTTTTACATTGAGGGTGAAATGATTGATGAATTTCTTCATGAAAAGGAGATGTATTGAAAAAACAAGGTTTTCCCATGGAGTTCCTCTCTCTCGTTTTCTCCCAGGTCCGGGTTGACAGTGGCATCCAACCAGGAAGTGACATCAGCATTTACTATGATCCCATGATTTCAAAAGTTAGTTTGATTTATATGAATTCTATAATTTTTCTTCTGAAAAGATAGTGCATGTATTTAATTAAAAATCCTAAAATTGGACCCTTGTCTGAATCATGTGCTATAATTAAACAAGTGATTATTCACTGATGGAAAAGTGAAGGCGGAGACTTTTTTTCTCTTAAAAAATGCAGATGCATTTCAACATCATCTTACTTTGCAATACCCTTCCTTCACCATTCTCTCAAACACACAACACACAGACACACAATACATACCCACACATAACTCACACACACACACACACACACACACACACACTAACAAACATCTGTAGTGACACCAACCACCTCAATGCACTGCAAAAGAATTCAGTGGGGTTTTTTTTTTTGTAGTTTCTGAAAATTGCCCTAGATGAAAGCACAGCTGGGAAGTGATAGAATAACTTTCACCTTTTCTGATCATTAATTGGTTAAAGGAACTCTTGTGGCCCAGTGGATTAAGCATCACACTTTTAGACCATTAGCTGCTCCAAGGGAGAAGGAAGGGGCAGCCTGCTTTCGTAAGGGGTACAGCCCAAGAAATGCCGAGGAGCAGATCTAGTCCGTCCTGTAGGCTCTCTATGCATTGAAATCAGCTCAATGGCAATGGGTTTTTGATTTTTAGATAATTGGATAGACTTAATATGGTTACATTTTATATAAATATAAAATACCCCTTGCCAATTGCAGCACCTTGAGTACCCATAATAAGTACAAGAGTTTGGCTTACTTTTTAAACTCTGTTAAAATATCTTAAATCCTAGGATCTTGTAAAATACTGACTGTAGTAATCAAAACTGGACTTTATGTAGAAAGTCTACTGTTCACTGAAATTTTAGGTCGGTAGGAAGAGATGATTTCTTTTTGTTTGTTTTTTGTTTTGTGGGCATCACTGCCTCTGGTGGTCGTGGGCACTACCCAGCCGCCGCTGGATTTGAACCGCCAAGCCCGCGGGCTGCAGTTCTGCACTCAACCACTTACGCCACCGGGGCTCAGCCCTAAGAGATGATTTCTTAACACTATTTTTCCAACTGTTTCTTCTCCAAGTGTAGTTGCTTTTTAGAGTTGCAGTCCCAGTAGCAAGCAAGTTTTTGCCTTTACCTTTTCACTGGAATTTTTATACTTACAAAAGAAGCACACCAGATGATAGTTACTTTATGCTGCTTCTGATGACCACTTCTGTGTCAGAGTAGAACTGGAGGACTGTTTACAGAGTAGGGTTAACAACAGCTCATCTTGCAGAAGTAGATGACTGTGTCTTGAAGTTGACTTGAATCTCCGACTTCTCGATTAGCAGCCGAGTGTGTGAAACATTTGCACCACATGGGGATTCCCAACATTATATGCAAATATTGTTAAAATAGCATGCAAACCTAATGAAGCTCATTGCCAACCAGCAGATGCCAACTTATAGTGGCCCTATAGGATAAGGTAGAATTGCCCTTGTGTTTCCATGACTGTAGCTCTTTTTTTTTTTTTTCGTTTTGTTTTTGTTTTATTTGGGTATCACTGCCCTCTGGTGGTGGGAGTAGGAGGCCCAGCCTTTGCTCCTGTGGAGCCGCTGCTGAGACTGTAGCTCTTTCTAGGATTAGAAAGACCTCTCTCCCTTGGAGCAGCTGGAGGTTTTGAACTGCTGTCTGTGTAGTTAGAAGCTCAACATTTAGCCATCATGCCATCAGGGTTTTTCTTTTTTCTTTTTCTTTTTTTTTTGAAGAAAGCTAACCATTTACTTTTATAGTAACCATGTATAATATTATTAAAGATGGATTTAAATAGATATGAGTATGATTTTTAGATTATATTTTTAGGTGAACATCTTTTTTAATGAATGTCATAGAAGTTAATTTTGCTTGATAATGACATAAACACTCTTAGAAAATAATTGCAGTGCACAGAGTAACAATGAGAAAAATATTTTATTGCTAAATTAATAGAAGATACACACACAGGCATAAAATCTTATAGATTAGTAAGCTTTTTATGTTTTTTCTAGAAGAAGTAATCTTTTACATCTGATATATATTATCTGTAAAATTATAAGTGAGCCTTTTTTCCCTTTTGTTAATTTGTTTTTATGAGTAATTCTCAAAGATCTTTTTTTTTAATCAGCATTTTTGTCAGTTATGAAAGTGTTAGCTATTCAGGGTCTCAAATTGGAAACCTTAGAGAAATAAGAATAGAAAATAAAAATCTCTCACCACCCTAGATATCTTACCTGAAATGTTCACATGTTGATGTTTTCTTTAAGAACAAAAAAGTCTTTGCTTACTTTTCACATGTTTTTATTTATTCCAACTAACTCTTTACTATGATAGTGAAATATAGAAGTCTGAAATTGTTTGAATCTAATATTTATTTACTTTAAAAGTCCTATAGGACATATTTTACATTAAAAAATGGATGACTATGAAATTTCAAAAGTTGGAAATATGATATAAAATATTTTTAAACTTCTGCTGGAATGAATCACTTACATGTATATATAAATTTTGGGTGTTTTTGTGTCTTACTTTTAGCTAATCACATATGGCTCTGATAGAACTGAAGCACTAAAGAGAATGGAAGATGCACTGGATAATTACGTTATTCGAGGTAAAAACTTTTGAGATTCTGTTGGTGGCATCCATTTCTAGAAAACAGCTTGATGATGTACCAATTAGAGAGTACTATGGAATATTTGCATAGAAATTAAAAAGCTTGAATGAATTAAACAAAATTACAAAATAAGACTATTAAGCAGTCTCATCAGAGAAGTTTGTTATAAAATGGAATTTTAAAATTATGAGATTGTCTGCAGGGCTGGCCCAATCCCAGCTACTTTAACACCCTCCCCAGAAGATTGCAGTACAGAGGATAGCACTGAAGATATAGACCAGGGAGAGTGGCAGTGGAGCATCTACGAGAGAGAAAGAGAGAGAGAGAGAGAGAGAGAGAGAGAGAGAGAACTGCATCCTGGCCCACCAACCCTGTGGACGGCACTCCTGCTTGGCGCAGCCCAGGTTCAGAGAGGACTGGAGGGCTGGCCGCACCATGAGACACTAATTCACAGTACCGCAGGGGACAGCTCTGGAGACAGCAGTGCGGGAATTGTGCCCGCTCCGACCCCCACCCCACCCCCACCCTGACACACTGGGGAGCCCAACTGAGCAGCAAAGGTAGCCAAGCAATGGTTTCTGAGGAATGCCAAAAATAGACTTGAGACTCTTAGGGCAGGGCTTGGCACCTCATTAGACTCAACCAGAAAACATACATAAGGGTCTACAGATAGACTTGGAATTATTTATAAGCCCCCTTTATTTTCTTCTTTTTACCCATTTCTATTGATATAAGATAGGCAGGCTAAGCAATCCTGAGTAGAAAACAACAGGCCTGACAGTTCTTTGGGAGACAAGGGAGAGGGGATGGGGAGGGGGCAAAGGAAGGAGGGAACCAACAGGGAGAAGAGAGCAACGAGGGGTCTAAAACTTATGATGTGAGGAGGGTGTAGAACACCTGGTAGGGTTTAATCAAATACAGTGTAGCCTAGAAGAATTATTGAGAGCCAAGGAAGGATGAACATGATAGTGGGAGAGGAGAAAAGTAAAAGTAAATAGAGGAAGGGCTGAGCCCCGGTGGCGTAGTGGTTGTGTGCGGGACTGCGGCCCACTGGGTTGGAGGTTCAAATCCAGCAGCAAGGCTGGGCCTCCTACTCCCACCACCGGAGGACAGTGATGCCCCCCCCCCTCCAAAAAAAAAGTAAATAGAGGAAAGAACTAGGAATCAAAAGCCATTTATGAATATAGGCATGTATATATGTAAATACATTAATATATAATGATAGGGACATAAGTCAACATATATGTTAGGTATCAAGGTAGCAGATGGACATTGGGTCTGCACTCAAGTCCTCCCTCAAAGCAAGAACACTCTGTTGGATAACCTGGCTTTCTGTGATGCTCACCTTCCTGACATAATCACTGAAGTAAAAATGGGTGTATAAGAAAACGTGGTGAAGAAAGTTGATAGAGCCCAGCTATTAGACGATATAGCATCTGGGATCTTAAAGGCTTGAAGTTAAACAAGCAGACATCTAGCAGGAAAGCAACAAAGCCCATATGGAAGAAGCACACCAGCCTGTGTGATCATGAAGTGTCGACAGGATCAAGTATTAAGCAGCAGAAGATCCAAAAGATCCAAGATGCAAGCAATCAGGGTTGGAATGGAGACCCAAGCCCATCTGTAAACATTTGGGCATTTCCTCATAGAAGGATCACAGGAGGAGACGAGTCAGGGTACAGGATAGCACTGATGAAACATACAACATTGCTCTAGTTCTTCAAGGCTACCTCCCTTTCCCCAAACTAGCATGACCCAAGTTCTGCCTTACAAATCTGGCTAGACCAGAGCATGTACACTGGTACAGATAAGAGCTCTGGACACATGGAATTGAGTACAGATAAACCCCTCATAAACAGTAATGGGAGTAGCAATACCATGACAGTGGGGAAAGTAGGGGAGAAAGAAGGAAAGGGAGACCAATCACAATGATCTATATATATCACCATCACCCCCACTCCCACCCCCCGAGGATGAATAACAGAACTGTTGGTGAAGGGAGCCAGCGAATGGTGTAAGACACGAACATAATGATTATTTATAATTTATCAAGGGTTCGCAGAGGTGTGAAGGTGTGAGAAGGGAGGGTGAAAAAGAGCTGATACCAAGGGATCAAGCACAAAGAAAATGTTGTGAGAATGATGATGGCAAACATGTGCAAATGTACTTGACACAATTGATGCATGGGGGAAATTATGTGCTTTTCCCACGAAAGTTGCACCACTTCCATCTTTCTAATGTCCAACAAAGTGTGATCCTATGAGTCATTAGAGCAGGAGTCCTCATACTTTTTAAACGGGGCCAGTTCACTGTCTCTCAGACCATTGGAGGGTCAGACTATAGTTAAAACAAACAAACAAACAAAACCAACACTGTGGGCCCGGATGAGTCAGCTGCTAAGCAGGACAGCAGTGGTGGCAAAAACACCCCGCGGGCCGCATAAATGTCTTTGGCGGGCCACATGTGGCCCGCTGGCCATAGTTTTAGGACTCCTGCATGTAAACCGAAAGAGATAACTCAACTAGGAACCATTATTGCCTTTGAACAATTACAAGAATGCTATGTCTATTTCCTTCATAAATTGCATTCTGATTCCATTAGTCATTTCCCGTTAATAATGAAAAGATGACTTTCACCCAGCATAAATTATCAGGTTCAATAATGGACTTAAGGTTCAAATTTTAACTGTAAAGTGAAAGTGTACTTTAAATTATGACCGAATAGTGGTCCTGGAGGGGTCTGCTGGGCCACTTTAGTTTAAGGCAGAGAGATCATCCTCAGGAGCCTATCGTGACTGATTTGGTCTCATCTTGTTACATTTTTCTGAAGGACACAAGATGATTGCAGGGACTTAACGGGAAGGAGTTTAGCACAATGCAAATGGTGCACCAAGGAATTGTTTCCCATGATGAGAGTACACTGTTCCTTCTTCATTGGAAGCAAAGGCTGGCCTAGGAGAACTGCATTGGGAAACCCTACCCCATTCACCCTACAGCCTTGCTCTCTGCCCTGAGGACTTTGTTGTTGTTGTTCTGCAAACTCAACATTTCAGAGGACACTCAACTGTCCCTGAGGCTGCCAAACCTGCCATCTAACATGGCACAACTCAAAGGATGCCATGTTCTTTGGGAATGGTTAGAGCAGCGGCTCTCAACCTGTGGCTTGCGACCCCTTTGGGGGTCGAATGACCCTTTCACAGGGGTCACCCGATTCATAACTGTAGCAAAATTACAGTGATGAAGTAACTATGAAAATAATTTTATGGTTGGGGGGGGGTCGCCACAGCATGAGGAACTGTATTAAAGGATGGCGGTATTAGGAAGGTTGAGAACCACTGGCTTCGAGAGATGGAAACAGCCATCAGAAATGTATGGACGTAGGTGAAATTTATGTTGAGAAACAATAGTTTCACATTTTGATATTTTCATTTAATTAAAGTTTCTATAATTTGTTGTAATACTTTTTGACTCACTCTCATGTAAGCATAAATAAGTTATTAGGTAGTATTTATAATTGTAAATTCTGAGGTTGGTTTTCTCTTCCTGTCTTAGTACTTTTTATTGTGGTTGTTAATTTTTTCTGCTTAATTTAGCCTTACGTGAATAAGCTTGAGGTTGAGATAATAAATATGAGGGAGAATACCTTGTCAAATTATATCTGTTAGAATTTGATATAATACAAAGTGGTGAGATGTTATTTGTCTTAAAAAGTTTTTATTAACTTTTATAAGTAATATTTGATCATTTTATAGATTATACTTCATGTTTTATGCTTTCATGACATTTTTAATATTCATTTATGTAACTTTACTTGCTTTAGATGTATAGATTCACCACTGTACTTAAATTAAGTCACTTAGATATAAATTAGGCTTGCTATTATTTTGTATATGACATGTTGAAAGCAAATATTTTATTATGCTGATCCAGTTTTTTCTCCAGACTTTGTGTGACATTTCTGCCTTGGATCACTGTGATTTTTGCAATTTACTTTGTCTTTCTAAGCCTCAGATTCCACATTTAAAAAATAGAGCATTAGCATCTGTTTTCTACATTGGTGCTAAGAATTGCATAAGGCTAAGTAGACTAAATGACTTGGCCCTTTGTTGGCCTGTGGAGTTCAATAACTTTAATCCCCATGTTTTTGCCACTCTCCTGAGAGCAGCCGCTGGATTTGAATGCCAAGCCCACAGGCCGCAGTCCTGTACTCAACCACTTATGCCACCGGGGCTCAGCTCCAAAACTACTTCTTTAAAAATCATTTAATATGTCACATTATCAAGTAATTTGTGATGTGTGAAATTTATCATACCATATCTATACAATATTGAGAGCCCAGGTTAGGCCACTGTGCTGGAGTGATACTCATTTATTACAATCTGTTTTGTATCTCCAATGCACTTTTTCATAACTGTAATTAGAGTATTATGTACTTAATTAATAAATGTTAGTTTGGCTTTAAGAATAATAAATATGTGAGAGCATTTATGGTGTTTATCATATTTACTTATATATTGTTATTGCATATCTGTTCCTGTACATGATAGTTGCCTAGTCAATATTTCTTGAATGCATGAATGGAATGTTACTGGACTTGACTGATTTCATGCAATATCTGGTATAGTTGTTATGATAAAACATAGAAATAGATAAGTATGAGTATTACCTTGTAGTACCGTAACAGTGAGATGAAAAAGCCTAGTGAAGTTTAAGAGGAGATGGGTATTGTCAATTTTCTCACTTTTCCCTTTGGTCTTTTAAATCTAATAAGAGTACTGCTTTTGAACTCATGGGTGATATTTGTGGGAAATCTCTCTCCTTATTTACTTCAAATGATTTCCAAGAGGTCAACATATTTTTAAAGAGTAACTGACCCTGTCACTGAAACAAAGGATACTGGCATCACATGCACAAAAGTACACCTTTCCTCCTGTGGCCTTAGATGCACAACTACTGACAATCCCTGAGAGCAGTGGCTCTCAACCTTCCTAATGCCACGGCCCTGGAATACAGTTTCTTATGTAGTGAAGAT
>PVJH01036630.1:0-18448 GCA_004026705.1 Nesogale talazaci | reverse complement strand
CTAATATGAGACTTATGGACTTGATCTGGCCTGTGCTGGGATGTTTTCTCATTATTCAATTGTTCTTATATATAAAGCTCTTTCTCATACACATATGAGTGCAAAATAATTTTGCCTTATTATTTCTCTTAATGTTTACAACCCTGTGAGGTATATAACAGTGTTACATAGTCCATGGATTGAATGGATCCTGGTATTTAGTACTTCCCGCTGAATTTCTGGGGAAAAGGTTGCGTTTTCTCATGAAATAAATGAAAGTTAATAAGAATTCTCATAGAAATGTTGTTAGGATGAAATATTTTTAATTGTTTTGTGAGACTTGAATGAGATAGCTTTATAAATCTCAGTACAGTACACATGCTCATTATTAAATGGCGATGCTTACCCACAGATGACTAACCTTTACTGGGGTTAAATGATTTCTCAAAGACATATAACTTGGTATTTCAAGCACAGGAGGAGCCTTAGTGTCAACAATTAAAATGTGTTGAGTTTTAATTCACAATTTAGCTTGAAACCACCAGGAGAAAGAGGGGGCTTTCTCCTCCTGTAAAGAGTTACCATCTTGGAAATTCACAGAGGTCATTCTACCCTCTCCTCCATAGGGAATTGATGTTCAGGCATTCTTGCTTCTTGTCCTATATACTTCATCTCTACTCATGGCATTTTGCGCAATGCAAATGATACTCTATAACAAAGAGTATAAAGAATTGTTGACAAGTACAATCCAAATTTGCACTTCTGAATAAGATGGAATACTGGTCAGGTTTATCTTTGTGCCTGAAATACTCCCTCCAAAAAAAGAGAAAAATACTAACAGCAAGTTTAAAATAGTTTCCAAGATATTAGACACCAGTTGATGAAGGAAATTGGACTTTGAGAGATAAGAAGCATATAAGGTGTGCCCTTTACTTATTATAGTTAATTGCCTTGAAAGAGCTTTCTTCCAGAGTGAAGGAAACTCTTTCATAAGTGAGAACCCCAAGTACACAAGAAACTTTCTGAATTGGAGGGATATAGCAGAGATCCAATGAAAGCATAGGTGACGAGAAATAATAGGACAGGGCATAAGAGGATATGTTAGTCTGAGTAGGTTAGAGAAACAAAATTCATAGAAATTCATATGCATGTAAGCGAGAGGTTTATATACGTGAGCAATTGAACATTGAGAAAACATCCCAGTCCAGTTCAATGTCATAAGTCTGATATTAGTTCCTATGTCTGATACCAATTCATAAGTTCTCTTCAGACTCATGAAGCACATGCAATGACACCAGGACAATCACAGGCCAGTGGTTGCAGAGTCTGTGTGTCCAGAGGAGGTAGAAGCATGTCAGCATTGGCAAGTGCCTCTTGGTGGCTTCTTGAGCATCTCAGCACTGGCAGGAGTCTCTACGTGGTTTTTCTGGCTTCAGAGGTCTGATTCCATCATCTCACAGGGTGTCAGGCTTGTGTCTTGCCAGTAGAGAATCTCCAAGGGATTGAGTCACAAGTCTCTCACCTTCAAGAGAGAAATATGGCCATATTTCCCAAAATTCTCAGGAAAAAACCATGCTCACAAGAGGTCTCATGGACCATTTCCAGATTGACAGGCTATCACCCCTACACTCCCAATCCTGAAATGGATACCTGTTTAGTGACTGCCACACAGGGTAATGTACTCCAGAGAGAGGAACCTCTAAAAATCTGCAGAAAGTCTCCCTGGAATATTCAGCTGAGGACCAATTCAGTGCATTCACACAAGAAGATCAATAGCAGAAAGATAACTGTAAAATCCTCAAATACTTGAAAACTAACACAATTTAAAATTTTATATGGGTCAAAGTAACTCTAAAAGCAGGCAGTTTTTCAATGGAACAGAAAGCGAAAACAAAATATTCCCAAATCTGTACATATCTTGTGTTAACTTGAGGGTCATAAGAGTGAAGGTGTGGAGTCTAACAGGCCACCTTGTAGACATAGTCTTCAAAGGACGATTTTTGGAAACTTCCACTCTCTCTGCTTTGGTCTTCATGTTGACAAGCCATGTGTAACTTGCTGAGAACTGAAAGACTTCTCTCTCTCTCTCTCTCTCTCTCTCTCTCTCTCTCTCTCTCTCTCTCTCTTTCTCTCTGCTTCACCTTCCGGTTAAGTTGTGGGTAAGTTTAAAGTGACTAAAGAAACAAATTCATAGATACCCATATGAATATAAGAAAGAACTTTATGGCAAAAATCAATTCTATCTTAAGAAAACAACTCAGTCCTGTCAAGTCCATAAGTCCAATATTAGCCCATATGCTTGATACCAGTCAATAAATTCCTCTTCAGACTGTATAACACATGCAATGATGCCAGATGCAGGAAGATCCCAGGTATGTGCATGGAAAGTTTGGTGGATACAGTGGTGGTGGAAGAATCTTAGTACTGGCAGGGTCTTCAAAGTCTCCTTCAGTTACAGGGCTCTGGCTCCATCAGTGTAGCTCTATGTGTGTCTTGTCAGCAGGAAGGCAAATTAGGGTATGTGTCTGGCCTGGCTGCCAGTAAGTTATTTATCTCCTTTGCACCTCCAAATGTGTTCATTAGGTTGTGACCTGATTGACAAGCTAACTTCCACCCCTTCACAAGTTGACAGAAGATTATGTAACTGCCACGAGGAACCACACTCTGGGAACTAGAGAACTCATGTGGAGACCCAGTGCTAAGATGCTTCCACTAGCAGAGGACCCACAAGATTTTGCATCCACCAATTTGTGATCTTTTCACTTTGCAACACTGCATGTGACTATGTGAGTTTGAAGAAGGATTTTTGGACTGGTATTGGACTTATGGCCTAATATCGGGGTTATGAATCTGAGTTGTATTAGGCTGGGGTGTTTTCTTAATATATAATTATTCTTTGATATAAAGCCCTCTCTTATACAATATGAATGTCCCTGTATTTGTTTTTCTAGTCAACCCAGACTCACACAATAGACTACTATCAAGTAGTATTAAGGGGAAATGGATACTACTAAATGCCTAAATTAGGAAAAAGAATAGAAAGGTCTCACTTAACAACCTCAGTTTCCACCTAAATAACCTATAAAAAGAACAACTTAAACTCAAGGTAAGTAGAAAAAACGAATGGAGACAAAGCAGAAGATCACTGATAATATAATGTTGCTAGGTGTCATTTAGTTGGTTCCAAGGCATAGTGCCTATATACCAAACAGAATAAAACTCTGCCCAGTCCCACACCATCCTCACAACTATTTCTATGCATGAGCCCATTTTTGCAGCCACTGTGTCCATCCATCTCATAGGAGGACTTCTTCTGTTCCCTGAATCTCTACCAAGCACGAGGTCCTTCCCCGGGGACTCATCTCTTCTGACAACATGTCCGAAGTGTGATCAGATGAAGTCTCTTCATCCTTGCCTGGCCTTTCTTCTTCTAAGACAGATCAGTTTGTTCTTTTAGCAGTCCATGTGAATTTTAATATTCTTCTCCAGGACCACAATTAAAATGCATCATCGTTCTGTCTTCCTTAGTCAATGCCCAATATTCTCATGCACATAGGACAGTTAAAAACACTCTGGCTTGGGTGGGGTACACCTTAGTCTTCAAAGTGACTGTGTTAGTCCGGGTAGACTAGAGGAACAAATTCAAGGACACGCATATAGGTATAAGGAAAGGGTTTATTTGCAAAAGAAATGTGACACTAAGAAGGCATCCCAATCCAGTCCAGTGCAAAGTCATAAGTCCAATAATAATCCATATGCCCGAAGTCAGTCTATAAAGTCTGCTTCTGACTCAGGAAGTCACAGGTCAGTAGGTGCAGAATTCTGGCACTGGCAGGGGCCTCCCCATGGCTCCTTGCTTCCAGGGCTCAGGTCCATCAACAGCATGCCGCTCCAGCATCAGAGGTCTGTCTTCATCATGGCTAAGCCATGTGGTCTCTCCACCGGCTACTCCAGCTTCCCAGTCACCACCATTCTGTGTTGCCTGTGGTTAATTATCTCTCAAACTAACTCCCAACAACTGGGGAAGATAGCCTCTCATCTTCACGAGGGAAATACCATGAGATTTCTCAGGAGTCTCAGGTGAAAGCCATGCCCACACAGAGGCCTCATTGGCTACTCAATGGCTATCTCCAGATTAACAGGCCAGACTCCACCCCTACATCTCAATTAAATTAACATAAGCACATGACTGCCACAGTGACCTTCTTGCTTTTCCCTACTTTAAAGTGGTCTGTGCAGCAGATTTCCCTTATCTCTGGACTGCTGCTTCCATGTACAGTGACTGTAGACCTGATAATAATATAGACAACAATACTAGACAAATTAATCAACTAAAACAAGTTTTGATTCTTTGAAAATATCAAACAAAACTGACTCTAGCATCCTTATCATAAAATAAAAAAGAGAGATAGAATTAGGTTTAAGGAAAGAAAGGACATCGCTAAAAAAATCTACATCCATCAAAACAAACTAATGTATGTTGAATAAGCTTATGTGACAATTTAGACAAGATAGAAAAATAGCTTAGAAGACACAAACTATCAAAGTTTGCTCAAGGAGAAATAAATAATCTGGAAATCCCAACGCTTGTTAAATAAATTGATTTTTTTGGTTTAAAAGTCTTTTGACGAAATAAACTTCAGGACCAGATGAATTCACTGGTAAAATCTACCAAATATGTGCAAACATTTCAAAAAAGGAGAAAAAGGATAGGATACATATAAAACATTTCATCATTACCCTACTACAAAAGTCAGGTAGACTGAAGAAAAGAAAACTGTAGGCCAATAACCCTCTTAAACAGCAGCAAAAAATAATTTAGCAAATTGAATCTAACAATATATAAAAAAGAATAACATGTGTTCTATAATAACTGTCACAAAGTATTGGTATATTTTAAATAATAGAAATGAGAGACTTTAATAAGCAGAAATTAATTTTCCCATAGTTTCATTGCCATCGCATCAGAGCCCCCACACTTCACAGAGGCTTGCTTTACCTGCTTTTACCTCAAAAGCAATGTCAATAATGTCACATCATTAGCATAGCAAAAATGCATTTCTTTTTTATTATTAAATCATTTTATTGGAGGCTTATGCAATTTTTTTCATGATCAATACATATATCATTTGTATGCAGACCACATTTGCACATTTGTTGCCATCATCATTCTCAAAACATCCTCCTTCTATTTAGGCCCCCACTATCAGCTCCCCATATTTCCCCTCCCTCCTCACTCTCCCTCTCCCATGTACCCTTAATAATTTACAAATTATCATTATTTTTATCATATTATCCACTGTCTAATGTGTCCCTTAACCCACTTTCCTGTTGTCTGTAGCCCAGGAAGGAGGCTACATGGAGATCCCTTTATGTGTTCCCCCTTTCTACTCCACCTTCCTTCCCCCCTCCCAGTATCACCACTCTCACCACTGTTCCTAAAGTGATCTTCTGTCCTCAATTCTCCATGTTTCCGGCTCCAGTGTACATTCCCTGGCCTATCTGGATTTGTAAGGTAGAATTGGGATCATGATAGTGGGTAAAAGGAAGCATTTAAGAACTAGAGAAAAGGTGCATATTTTATTGTTGCTACAATGACTGTACCTTGACTGGCTCATCTCCTCCCTGCAACCCCTCTGTAAAGGGATGTGACTTCACCTACTGATAGGATTTGGATCCCCAATCAATATTCCCCTTCATTTATAATGAAATAATTTTTAGTTCTTTGATGCCTGATACTTGATCCCTTCAACACCTCATCATCACACAGGCTGATGTATTTCTTCCATATGGGCTTTGTTGCTTCTGAGTTATATGACTGCTATCTTTTGATAGCTGGGCACCATCAGCTTCCTTCATCACTTTTGCTTATGCACACATTTGTCTTCAGTGATCATTTTGGGAAGGTGAGCATCATGGAATGCCAATATAATAGAACAAAGTGTTCTTGCATTAAGGAAGTACTTGAATGGAGGTTCAAAGTCCATCTGCTGTCCTATTACTAACCTTATAAGTATATGCACATAGATCTTAAAGATGTAATGGTTTGGCTTTACAACATATTTTGGGGGACACAGAAATGCAAAGTTGGTTTAACAATTAAAATAATCAATGCTGTTGACCACATTAACACATCATAAGAGATAAACCTCTATGGTATTTTTCTTTTTGCAAAGTACATATCTATTATTAGTAGTTGGGATTTAATATATACAACATATTATTCCATATTTCAATCACATCAAATAGAATTGTATAATTGCTACCACAGCTGTACTTTTTCTGCATGAACTTCTTGACATCATCTCTGTTTTCCTGGCCACCAACACTGTACCTTCTCCCCATCTATCCCTTATTCTATGTGCTGTTCCTATAGATTTATCTCTCTTGGGTTTAATATACCAAAAAATGGAAAAGCACAAAAAACAGCTTCTAAAGAGTGACCTCTATTGACATAACACCTCTAAGATATACTCTACTATGAACAAACAAAAAGCAAACAAAACAATACAAGCCAAAAATACAGATAATTTTGGAAACTATTGCCGGTCAACCTGCATCATAGGGGAGATCGACTAACAAAGACTCAACTGTCCCAGTCAGATTTGACCTCCTACATTCCTCTCCCCATGCACTCTGTTTAGTGACCACTTTCCTTTTTTTGTTTGTTTGTTTTTGTTTTTTTGTTTTGGGGCATCACTGCTCTCTGGTGGTGGGAGTAGGAGGCCCAGCCCCACTGCTGGAATTGAACCTCCATCCCAGTGGGCTGCAGTCCCGCGCACAACCACTACTCCACCGGGGCTCAGCCCGACCACTTTCCTTTTATCCCTCAATTTTACATAGGGGGAGTTTTCTGGAGACTTATTTCCTTACTATGTAGTTCCAAAAATGAATCTTTCAAAATTTTCTTTTTAATAAATTGCCTTATTGAAGACTCTTACAGCTCTTATAAAAATCCACAGATGCAGAAAATAACTTCATAAAGTCCAGCATTATTAGCAAAAAACTTGCAGAAATCTAGAAATAGAACTTTTTCAAACAGATTGAGGCTATCTATCAAATAAATTAAGTAAAAATTTAATTTTGGGAAACCTCAGTCATCTCTTTTTATGGTGTAGGTCATTATCATTAAACTCTATGATTGCAGGAGTCATCATTTAAAAATTGCCCTATAGGTCACAGAAATCATAGAACTAAGTCACCAATAAGAAACACTGACCTCCTGCTACGTGTGGAAGTTGTGCCAATAATCAGCCTGAGAAGAGTGGTACTATAAAATAACCAACTATAAAACTCAAGTCTGGCCAGATGCCTTACATGTAGCATATACCCTGTCAGTCACTGCCTGAGGATCCGAGTCGGCTTTTTGGTCACACATTGGCCCCTACCTGCAAGTTCAGTGGTTCTGAACCACACAGAGGTGCACTCTTAGAAACCCACAGGGGCAATTCTACATCATGCTTTAGGGTCTGAGTGGGTGTTAAATAGAAGGCAATACATTTGAGAGAGTCTTATTAAGTGAATGCCCACATAAAATGTGGAATCATAGAGTGATGACCCATACCTCTCAATTAAGGAGTATTACTTCATACCAGGGGGGCAATGAAGTCCTTGAAAAAACATGGGTTTCCATTTCTCAAGTTTAACTCAAAGATTAGGGCAATAATCATTTTACTCTATAAGTAGAAATGTATTAGAATATAATAAAATTTACTTGTGCTTTTCAACAAAAATAGAGATTGATCCAAAATTGATGACAAAGAGGGTGGAGGCCTGGTAGGGCTTAATCTAGAGCAATGTAACAGAGGAAGTACTGAAACCCAAATGAAGGCGGAACATGATAATGAGACAAAAGTAAATAGAAGGAAGAACTAGGAGGCAAAGGGCATTTATAGAGATCTAAATGCAGGCAAGTGTATATGTAAATATATTTTTCTATAATGATGGGAAAATAGATCTATATGCATATATTTATAGGTTTAGTATTAAGGTAGCAGATGACATTGGGCCTCTACTCAAATACTCCCTCCATGGAAGAACATGTTGTTCTATTAAGCTGTCATTGAATGATACTCATCGTCCCGACAAATCACTGAAGACAAAGCAGTTGCAAAAGAAAATGTGATGAAGAAAGCTGATGGTGCCCAGCTATCCAAAGATACAGTATCTGGGTTTTAAAGACTTGAAGATAAGCAAGATCGATCTAGCTGAGTAGCAACAAAGTCCACATGGATGAAGAACACTAGCCTGTGTGATCAGGAGGTGTCAATGGGATCAGGTATCAAAGAACAAAAAAAAATCATATCATTTTGAATGTGGGAGAGTGCAGAATGGAGACCAAAAACCCATCTTTAGTCAACTGGACATCCTATTGCAGAAGGGTTATGGGGAGGAAACAAGCCAGTCATGGCACAGTATAAAACTGATGAACCATACAACTTTCCTTTAGTTATTTAATATTTACACCCCCACCCCCATCCCGCTATCATGATCCCAATTCTTCCTTACAAATCAGATGAGACCAAAGGATGCACAACGGTAGAGATAGGAACTGGAAACACAGGGAATTCAGGACAGATAAACCCCTTAGGACAAATAATGAGAATAGAGATACCAGGAGGGGAAGGTGGGGGAACTGTTCACAATGATCCATCCTCCTCCCTGGGGGATGTACAACAGAAAAGTGGATGAATGGAGGCATCATATAGTGTAATACATGAAATAATAATAAATTACAAATTATCAGGGGGGAGGAAGGGAGGAAGATAGGAAGAAAAATGAGGAACTAATACCAACAGCTCAAATAGAAAGAAAATGTTTTGAGAATGATGATGGCAACAAATATCCAAATGTGCTCAACACAATGGATGTGTGTATGGATTGTGATAGGAGTTGTATGAGCCCCCAATAAAATGATTTAAAAACAATAACAGAGATTTCAAAGAAAATCTAGGCTTGTCGCAAGCAACCTCAAGTTTCAGGGAGCAGGCACTTATTTTCCTGTTGTCAGTGGTTCCCAAACAAAAGATGTTTGAGCAGCACTAAATAAGTCTTACATTTTCAATTGCTAGTTGAGAAAATTCCATCTCAGATTTATAAATTGGGTTTGCTTGAGATCAGAGCTAGCCAGTTGATAGACTGTTATGTAGTAGCCTAGAGTCTGCCTCTTCAGAAATGTCTGGAAAATTATAACTTCATTAAGAGAAAAAAAATTAAACTTAAAACCTCCAAAGATCACCTGATGATAAATGGGGGTGTGCATAATTCCCCCAGAATTTATATATGTACATTTTCAATTTAAGTATAAGGATTATGTATGTGCATGTGAAAACCACCAATCAAGTCCAAATAAAATAAGTGGCAAGTAAGTAGGAAATACAACAATAGGAGGCCCCTGGAGAGTAGGGAAGGGCATTTCCAGCTGGGATGGAAACTTGCTGTTTGGTAGCCTCCCAGTTAAAAGAAGAGAAGAAATTTACATTTTCCTTCCATAAAACATGCATAGCTGATTTGAAACACCCTGAAATCTCAGAAGTACATTTCAATACTTACCCAAACCAAAAACCCACTGCCTAGGAGCTGATTCAACCCAAAGGGTTTCCATGACTAAAAATCTTCGGGGTAGAAGCAAGCCATTTGAGTTGCAGACAAGTGCTGACCCAAAGTGTAAATATGCTGCGGCCCTTGGTAGTGTGACTTGCCAAGGTGATGGCTGCGTGATATGACCTGTCAGATACCTTTAAAATCTTAACAATATGTGGTTCTGCAATGGTACAAAACTACCCACCTCTGGTATGTGACCTCTGTACAGTGAATTATTTAATGTGGCTCTTCTAGGTATAGTCTCTAACTCCCACCAAAGGACCTTTTCCTAAGTGAAAAAGAATTGCCATCCTGCTGCGTATAAAAATCAACCATCAGAGAAACAGAAGGAGGGATCTTACTACTAACAAGAGTTAGGAGTGCCGTGCATCCTCTGGACTCTTAAACTCTTGCACGGTGAACCTCTTTGCTCCAGGAAAACAGCTCTGACACCAGAGGAGTAGCTGTAAGAGCAGTAGCAGAAGCCCGAGGGTGAGCCAGACATCAAGGAAAGCTGTGCAATCTGCCTCTGGGGATTTCATTCATGGAGTTGGGCTTGCTGATCCAAGGAGCCAGAGCTGAACAGCCCTCACATTGAGATTTATCATGTCAGGTTCATGCCCTATGGGCATGTATTAACAACCCTAAAATAACTTTCTAACATGCCCGGTTGAATAGTCATGTCCTAAGCATTTGCCATAACCCGTCAACTTCCATAATAAACTCCCATCATCATGAGCATTGTCTACGAGTTCTCCGTTGCCATGAAATAAAGGACCCCACTGAAATGCAAAATGCTGCGAATATGAGCTTTATGAATTGTGCTGACAGAACCAAGATGAAAATTGAAAATGTGCATTTACCTAACAAGTGCTTTGTAAGATGTGAAGGATTCGCCCTCACTTATTTAATCTCCAGGAGTCCTTCATTAATTAGAACTCTGTGTCAATACACCAGCATGACAAAATAAACAGTGACAACATGCATAATGCAAACAGAAGAAAGAACAGAAGAAAGCAACAGCTTTGGTGACAAGCACAAGGTGGCACCACTTGTAATTCTACAACAGAAACCAGTAGGACTAGCTCTTAGAAATCCCAGCAATGTCCTCCTTGGTTTGCTTTTAATGAGAGAGAAACATTGACCGTGTAACTGAATCTTTTAACAAAACCCAAAGGAACCCTTGATTAATCAAGACTTTTTTCTTGAAACTCAGACTTATTTTTAAAAAGGGCAAAAATCTCTTTCAATTTACGGTTTCTCTGAGGGTTCTCACTGAGCGTTTTGTTCAGACTTCTGTCATGCAGATGTTTGCTTGGTTAACACTCAAGAAAGAAGCAGACAGATTCATTAAGAGAAAGGCAGACATACGAATTCCTCTCTGGAAAATTCGCCAACAATTTTTCTTCATTGCTTGCCTTTTATGATTGCTGCCATGGACATTTTGCTGCAGATTGCAGCCTGCCTGATTCATTTTGAGAGCTACCGAGGGCCTCTTTCGCATGCCAGACATCCACAGGGAAAACACTGGGCTGGGCAGGGTTGGAGAGGAGGGAGGGTAGGCCGCTTGGCACACGATGTCCTACTTGTAGGCTATATCCCATTCTTGCTGGCATTACCTCCTTTACTCATGAGTTGTCATTAATTCCTTCCAGCTTCAGCTCCAAGCAAATCCACCTCCCTGGTCATATTCTGGGATTCACAGCTGGGCCGGTTCCTAGCCTGGTTACACATGTGCTGCTACTAGGGAAACCCAATACTGCCCAGTAGAATGCTGGATGCTAAGTTGGTTTCTTCCTCCATGGGTTGACGGGGCAGAGAAGACAAGTACCTCTCAACTGAATGCTTGTGTTTTTGATTACAGACTGAAGGTCTTCTCTGAATTTCTCCTAAAACTCAGAGAAGGAAAACAAGGACAGCTTTAAGTCCATTGATTTTCCCAAACATCAGCACATTCTCCCCTCCAGTCAGCAGACCTCTGCATCACAGCTTTTTCAAATTCTCTTTGGTTTTAGTCTTATTCTGTGTGGCCTCAGGAAGGAGTCAAAGTCCATTGGGGAGTGGCGGGGAAGAGAGTAAGAAAACTTGAAATCTTGACTACAAGAGGGTCTACCAGTCTGACACATGGTGGTGGTGATATTCCAGTCTTCCCGGGGTGATTAGAAGTGGGATTTATTTTTTTCAGGTCAGTGATACTGACCACAGCCGGAGTGATACTGACCACAGCCAGAGGTGTACTAAAATTGAAGGAAGAGGTTCAAGCCAATTCTGTGTGAGAGAGGCTTAATGAGGAGACAGAGAATAAGAATCAGGAAATGGAGCAAAAATACAATTATAGAAACTTGGAATACCTGGTAGATGAAGAAAGACTCACCAAGATACACAAGGACTTTTACCACACTCATGATGGACTCTTTCTCCACCTTCAGGAGCTTCTTGTAACCTGTCAAATTCGATTCCCTGCAGGCAGAGCTATTGCCACCCAGGGGTACCCTTGGGATGGGCAAAGTCTGAAAGCTATCAGTGCCACATTGGAAATATTGCAAAACCCACCAATATCAATGAAGCAATTAAACCTTAAGCTAAAGCAAGAAAGTAAAATTAATCCTTCTGAATTTAGCTGTCTATAAGATTTTTTTTCAGGTTACAGAAATAATTTTTCCAGAGGGCAGAAGTCGGTGATTTTGAAACATCCCCAGGTAGTCTCAGTTGGCATCTTTGCTTTGGTGCTTTTCTTGGCAAAATTTGGCCTTTTGAGAAATTTCTTGAGAAAACAAAGCCAAACTATATCTATAACCTACAGGTGTATATTTATCTATTTATCTTGCCACCTATTTGGTCCACATTGACAAAAAATTAAGCTTTTCAAAGTACCAATTCCTCCCTCTCTGCCTTCTTCAACCCAGAGAGGATTCCCTGCATGGGACTGGCTTCGTCCGCAGCTTTCAGCAAATGCTTGCAAAAGCAGAAAGGGAAATAGCAGAACACAGACTTTCTTCAGAAGTTTGAATCCTGAGGGACAACTTGCTTCTCTCATAAATGCTTCTATTTTGAAGAGATTTATGAGGTGGTGGAAAGGGAAACTGAAAGTACATACATTTATTTTGTGGCTTATACACGGGGGTTTCAAAATATTCATGGAAGATTTCAATGAAAAGATAATGGACTTTTCCCACAAGCTCTTTCAAGCCCCTTGTATTTCATATTGACTCGACTGGACACTATTTTTTTCTTTCACAAATTCTCTTGGCAAGCTAGGGGCTTCTTCAAACCAGAATGTTAAGAGAAGTGCGTGGGATATTAATGAAGCATAATTCTGGGGGAAGTATCTGAGCAACTGGACGGAGTATAGGAGGCTATATGATTTGAGAGCCTTGTCCACTTAGAGGCTCAGGGGGCTACAAAATATCCCTTGGAGGAAGCCTGAAAATATCTGTATATCCCAGAAATATCCTCAGCTCAACCTCTGTGGCTAAAAAACAAAGAAAACCCCTTCTATGTGGCCAGAATGATAATTTATAAGAGTAAAGGGGGAATAACTTAGCAATTACCAGAGAGGTTCCACTAGGAGGAGTGTCCTGCACTTCCTAGAAGTAAGAGATGCAAATTCAAATATAAGCAGACCTTAAGTTTCTTAGAGCAGAAGCAAAGCAAAGCCTGTTGACAGATTCCTGTTTACCCTTGACCAGCAACATAGGGTGCTCACCACAGCTGTGCTCCTCCCTGGGGGACAGCAGGATTTTCCTGGGTTCTGAGGCAGCCAGCCAGTCAAACCTCTCACCTGACTAGGCTTTCAGGTCTCTGATGATCGCACAAAGTGTGCACAGCTTGATGCAAACATGGCTACCTAAACTTTCTTTTATGCCATTACTTTGCCCTCTTCCTTCTTTCCCAGTTTCTTCTTCCGTGGGGTCCGTGCCCACGAGGCCAAGCAACGATGCTGCTAAAAGAGCAGGAATCCTCACCCACAAGATGGCTTATGTCTTCTTTTCTTTCACTTTTGCATTTCTGTTTCACTGTAATACATCTGTCACCTTCCGTCATTCTCCCCCACTTCCTCTCCCTCTGCAATCTTCCCTGCAAGCCCACACTTTGGAGAATACACATTTTCCTCCAGGCAAAACCTGACAGGCCTGCCGATTGTGGCAAAGCCACACCAACAAGGGCTTTTCCCCCTCGTTGAGTTCAGACTCATGATGTCATAACAACAGAATGCCAGCACCCACATAGAAGCCACCCCGAGCAGCTCATTCTGCCCTCTCTCTTTCCTCAAGCTACGTGTTTCCATGAAGCATTCATTCTGCTTGCCCTTCTTAGAATAAATCTACCCATTATTTTCACAAATCTGCTGTCCTGTTCAGGCAGTTGATTACTACTAACATTTAAAAAATAAGAACCACATAATTGTATTGATGTATACAAAATTAGCTTTTGACAATATCCAAACCCAATTTCTAATAAAAAATTCAGTAAAATAAGAATAGAAGGGAAATTCATCAATATGACAAAGGCTATATATGAAAGCCCAATGGAAAATATCATATAATGGGGGTGATCTGAAAACATTTCTCCCGAAAAGGAGAACTAGACAGAGGTTCCCCTTAATAACTCTTTTTAAATTTTTTTTAGAATTTTTTATTTACATATATTATTTTTTAAATTTTAATAATTCCTTTCATTGAGGGCTCTTACAGCTCCTATAATAAGCCATTTATCAATTATATCAGGCACATTTGTACATACGCTGTCATCTACATTTCCAAAACATTTTTTTCTACTTGAGCTCTTAATATCAGCTCCTCATTTTCCCCTCCCTTCCCTATGCTGCCGACCTTGGGAGCCCTTGATAATTTATAGAGCACTTTTATTTTCATATTTTAAATTGCCAGCTGTCTCCCTTCAATCACATTTCTCATTTTAGGCCCCATGGGGGGTAAGGGATCTAGAATTTTTAGAAATCATTTTATTGAGGGTTCATACAACTCTTATCATGATCTATACACACACCAATTGCATGCAGACCACATCTGTATAGTTGTCATCATCATTCTCAAAACCTCTTCCTTCTACTTAGGTTCTTGGTATCAGCTTCCCCTTCTTCTCCTTCCTCATCCTTCCGCACCCTCCCTCACTCATGAACCCTTAATAATATTCAAATTATCATTATTTTGTCATATTGTACATTGTCTCATGTGTCCCTTCATCCATTTCCCTGTTATCCATACCCCAGGGAAGAGGTTATATGTACAACCTGCAATTAGATCCCCCTTTCTACTCCACCCTCCAAGTATCATCACACTCACCACTGGTCCTGAAGGGATCATCTGTTTTGAATTCCCCATATTTCCAGCTCCAGTGTACATCCCCTGGTCTAGCTGGATTTGTAAGGTAGAACTGGGATCATGATAGCAGGTAGGAGGAAGCATTTAAGAACTAGAGGAAAGTTGCATATTTCATTGTTGCTACACTCTACCTTGACTGGTTCATCTTCTCCCTGCAACCCCTCTGTAAGAGGATGTTGCTTCACCTACTGATGGACTTTGGGTCCCTAAACTGTACTTCCCCTCATTTATAATGGCATAATTTTTAGCTCTTTGATGCTGGATACCTGAGCCCTTCGACAACTCGTGATCACACAGCCTGGTGTGCTTCCTCCAAGTGGGCTTTGTTGCTTCTGAGATAGATGTCTGCTGTTTACTTTCAAGCCTTTAAGACCCTAGACACTATATCCTTTGATAGCCGGGCACCATCAGCTTACTTCACCATATTTGATTATGCACACATTTGTTGTCAGCGATCATATCTGGAATGCTATGATTTTTAGTTCTTTGAAGCCTGATAACTGAACCCTTTGACACCTTGTGGTCATACAGGCTGGTGTGCTTCTTCCATGTGGGCTTGGTTGCTTCTGAGCTAGATGGCCACTTGTTTAATTTCAAGACTTTAAGATCCTAGAGCCTATATCCTTTGATACCTGTGCACCATCATCTTTTTTCACCACTTTGCTTATGCAAAGTGATCATGTCGGGAATGTGAGCATCATGGCATGCCAATTTACTAGAACAAAGTGTTCTTTCATTGAGGAAGTACTTGAGTGGGTCAAATGCCCATCTGCTGTCTTAACACTAACCCTATAAGTATGTGCACATAGATATATTTCCCAATTGTCATATATAAATATATGCACCTCTGTACATGTCTGCATTTAGACCTCTATAAATTATTATTTTTTTTTACATATATATATAATAATAATGAAATAAAAACCTGAAAATAGTTCAAAGTCTGTTTGTTGATCTCCAGGAGTGTCCCCCTGTTGAATCTGATGGGGTGCCACACACTGGACTCAAAGCATATCTTTGGCGCTTCCTCGGAGACTCCATGCTCTGCGGCACACACTTAGTGTTTGCCATGGTGTGGTAGGGTGAGACAGGGTAAAATCCTGACCCTGCTTCTCCATTGTTGTCCACATAGGGCCTTGGGTCAGGAAGATATGCCATGTTTCATGGTGGCACCGGTCATATGGTCCTCTCTGTGCATTGACAGTTCTGAGTAGGGATATTATCCTCAAGAATCGGTGGGCCAGGATGCACTCTACTCTTTTTCTCACCCTTCATTTGTTCTCCTGTGCTCTGGTCAGGCATGTCCCACACCGCAAGCTGAAGCTTCAGTGCTGTCCTCCAAAGCAAACTCCCCTGGGGGAAGTGTCGGCTGTCCATGTAGTTGGGATTGGGGTTGGATCCTCACACCCCGACGCTAGCTCCCTGCTCCATGCCATCATACGGCATTCACATCCTGGAACCCAGGATTTAAATTTGGTTGCTCTTTCCCTGATATAAACCATACCCTCCCCTTGGGTGGGTTAGTATCCCATTTCCTCTCTACACATAGCCATCTTTCCTCCCCCTCTCACTCCCACCCCACTCCAGTTGGCTACCATATGTAGCCCTTAATTTGGGCCTACCATATACCTGCCCCCCCCCAGGAATTTCTGTATACAGTATCTTTTTTCCTATGCCCTCTTTTGCATTTTTTTTAGCTTAGCTCAGCAGACTCATGTTATACATGACCTTTTGTGCTTGACTTACTTCACTTAGCATGATTTCCTCCAGTTCTTCCCATGCAGTGATATGCTTCATGCATTCATCAGTGCTTTTCAGTGATGCATAGTACTCCATTGTATGTATGTAACACAGTTTTTGATCTACCCGTTAATTGATGGAAATTTGGGTTGCTTTTAACTCCTTGCAATTGTGAGCTGTACTACAAAAAAAATCAGAGCACAGATGTCTGCCATGAGTTGTTTCCTGCCTCTTCTGGGTATATGCTCAGTAAGGGGGTTGCTGGGTCATATAGTAGCTCAATTTCCATCTGTTTTAGATATTTCCAAAGCAATTTTCATAGTGGCTGTACATACCTACAGGTCCATCAATCGTGGATAAAAGTTTCTATCTCCCGCTGTCCCTCCAACACTTGTTGCTTTCTGATTTTTTTAATTGGGCTGTTAGGTGGTATCTCATTGTTTTGATTTTCATTTCTCTTATGGCTATTGATAAGGAACATTTTATCATATGCTTACTGACCATTTGGATTTCTGTCTCCATGAAACTTCTGTTCAGGTCCTTTGCCCACCTCCTAGTAGGCAGCTAGTTTTGTTCTTTTGGGAAACTATTATGGTTTTGTAGGTTTTAGTAATAAGGCCTTTATCAGATTTTTCATTGCTAAAAATGTTACCCCAGTCCATGGACTCTCTTATTACTCTCTTGGTGAATTCTTTCTCAATGTGCACAGGTGTTCTATCTTCAGGATATCCCACTTGTCACTTTGTGCCTCTTCTGTGTTTGTGTCCTTCCCTATTTCTAATAGCCTATGTTATCTTTGTGCCAAAGTTCTCAGGTTGATCCTAATTCCCTCATTCATGACCCTAATAGTTTGAGGTTTTACTTCAAGCGCCTTGAGATTATTCTTGTCCATTCTCTAGTACCACTTTTTCAAGATGGCATTTGCTTCCCATTTGATATTTTGGCGCCCTAATCAAAAATCAGTTTTCTGTATGCTGATTACTTTATTTCTGAGTTTTCAGTTCTTTTCCATTGGTCTGAGTATCTATCATTATACCAGTACCATGCTGTTTTGATCACTGTGGCTATATAATATATGCTAAAGCCAGGTAAAACAAGCCCTCCCACTGTCTTCAGGGGTTCTCTGCTCATTCTGGGCTTGTTCCTGCTCCATGTAAAGTTGGTAATCATGTTTTCCATTTCTTCAAAGAAAGATGAGGGCAATTGTATCAGAATTGCTTTAAACTTATATAGTGCTTTCGGTAGATATCTTTACTATATTAAGTCTCCTGATCCATGAACATGGGATATTCTTCCATTTGTTAAGGCTACTCTTGACCTTATTCAATTTCATACTGGAAGTCTTAGCCACAATCATTAGGAAACAAAGAGAAACCAAGTGAATTCAATTGAGCAAACCAGGAGTGAACTTCTCACTATTTGCAGATTATATAGTTTCCTGTATAGAAAACCCTGAGAATTCAACAAAAGACTATTGGAATAAATTGAAATATATGGTAGATTAACATGATATAAGAATAACACCAGAAAAAAATTAAAAAAAGAATAACACCAGAAATCAATTGGATTTCAATATACAGCTGATGATTGCTCAGGGGAAAAAAGTAGTATTTATAAGAGCTACACTAAAGATTATACACCTAAGAATAAATCTAACCAGGCAACAGGAGATCCTTACAAAGAAAACTGTAAAACATTATTGAAAAAAACTAAAAGAGATCCACACAAATGGAAGAATATCCTGTGTTCCTAGATAGGAAGATATTATTATGAAACTGTTGGTTCTAGCTAAAGTAATCTACAAA
>PVJH01036629.1:0-18650 GCA_004026705.1 Nesogale talazaci | reverse complement strand
TCCTGTTTAGCATATCCACTTCATTTTCGTTTCAGTGATTATCCCTTTTAACTCTAGCAGATCCTTTTGTTCAATCTAAATATTTTAAAGTAGAATTTGTATGCACAAAGTTCTCCTGATGTTTTTATGTTTTCCACTCATTTCCTCCCTGTATTCATATTTTCCTGATGTTTCTCATATCTAGTGTCAACTCTGTAACTCCTGGAGATGAATCTATTTCCATGGACTAATTTCTCTTCTGGATACAGGGCATACTTTCCTGCTTTCCTTTAGCTTCTGGCTTTTTACTGGATGATGGCTGTTGCCGATATTTTGTTGTCGAGTGTCTGGATTTTGTTGTGTTCCTCTAAACAGTCTGACAGTTCATTGGTCTGTAAGCCAGCTGACTCTCTGAGGCTTGTGTTGAAGCTTCGTTCACACAGACCTGGAGGGGCCCTCATTACGAGCCACAGTGCTGGTATTTCTGGGGTCTATGCTGAATGTCCCAAGTGTTCAAAGACCTCTATATTGGTTGGTTGGAATCTGAACGTCTACCACCACTGTGTGAGCTCGGCCAGTTGGTCCACGTTTAGCTCTCTGGTACTTGTGCCGGAGGAGGCTATTGCTATGTTGCTAGCTTCCTGGTTTTTGCACATCTTATTGGGTGTAAGTACAGCAGTTATCAGCCAAAGGCTCAAGGGACCTCTATGCAGATTTCGGAGATCTTTATTTGCATAGCTTCCTCTTCCTCTGTGGTACTGTGCTCTGCACACTCCAGTCTTGATAAACCCTAATTTCTGTCTCATCTCAGCATGACTGTCTTGATCTGCTCCCTTCCTGTCTTGGAGTTCACCAAATGCCTCAAGCAAAGAGCCTCACGATTCCAGGGCTCCCATCACTCACTTCTTTTCTCAGGGATCCGTCCAGCGCCACTTCCTGCCTCATCTCTGAAAAGAGTTCTTTCCTATATTTTCATCAGTTTTTGCACAGCTTATGGCGGGGAGGCTAATCTGACACCAGTTACCCTCATGGCTAGAAGTTACAGTTCTCTTTCTAGAAACTCGTTTTTTTATTGTACCAAGCAAAAAGAAAACTGCCTTAAAAAGGAAACAAAGGCATGTAGTTTCAGAAGTCCTGCTACGAAGTGCTGCGCACCATTACAAGGGCCGTAGCTTTTGACAGGAGAAGCCGTCAGGAGAACCTTGAGCAGAGGAGAACTGGGATCTATTTGCTTTATATTTTAACAGAAAAGTCTGCTCTGCGATAAGTGAACTGCCAGGAAGCAGAGGGCCCCACACTCCAAACCAAATTCATCGCTGTCACATGGATTCTGACTCTCAGTGACTGTGTGGGGTAAGGTAGAACTAACCCTCGTGGGTTTCCCAGACTGGAAATCTTATGGGAGTAACACGCCTCAACTTCCTCCTGTGGAGATGCTGGTGGTTTCAAACTGCTGACCTTAGGACGAGCAGTCTGACATGTAAGCGCGTGCTCCTTGGAGCACGGAGGAAGAGACAGCTCATGAGAAGCCTGCAGTGGCAGTCTAGGTGGAGAGAAGGCGGGGCATCCAGGAAAAGGGCAGCAGTGACAGGGGTGGTCAGACACAGCAGGCTCTGGAATTGATTTTCGAAGGTGTTCTTGGAGTCCGTAGACTTAATTCTCCAACATTTTAGAAGGGGGTTTTAAGACCAAGAGAGGAGTCCCGGGTTTTGAAGGAGCCTTTCCTCCTAGATCTGTAGGCCCAGAATGGGGAAACAAAGCAGGGGGAGAGAGGGGGAGAACTCGCTTAGCATCTGCAAATGACCAGGTGTGAAAGGCCCAGGTGAAGGCACTGGTCAGGAAACAGATGTAATGAGATTAGATCTCAGGGATTGGTCCTGGCCAGAAAAACGTCTGCAAGTCAACCGATTACAGATAGTACTGAGAAACCTCGAGTCTGGATGAGATCGGCCCTCTCTGGTCGAGCAGACAGGAACGTGTTCCACACTGCCCAGTAACATTCAGAGTCCCAAGGGGGATGGAAAAATTAGCCATGGGGGTTGAAAGAAGTCGGACGGAGGAGAAGCAGGAGTGCGGGCCGTCCAGATGCCAAATGCAGCAGTGTTTCTAGCACTTGGGGGAAGACTCCTCAGTGCCGGGTGCTGCCGACATCAAGTCCGAGAAGGGTTGGGACTGACCTCTGGACCCAGTGCTACAGCCGTCATCTGTCTCCTAGATAGAAATCACTTTGGCAGAAAAATGCAAGAAGAAAGCAGAAGTGGGGAGGGTGGGGGGTGGGTGTGGCAGAACAGAAACTAAAGGCATGCTCCGGAGATAACTCTTTCAATACTCTCCCCCCCTCCTGATAGGGGAAGGTTTATGTCCCTACACACACACACACACACACACACACACACACACACACACACACGAGAAAAACTAATCTGTAGGTAGGTGGGAAAGATCTAATTAGTTGTGGGACAAAAGACAAAAGTAGGAGGAAAGAAAGGAGAGCTGATTGGCCAGTCCTCTGTACTTGTTGAGTGAAAATGAGGCCGGGGTTCATGTAAAGTGTCTACGTGCAGGGAAGGGGGCTGGGTCCGTGAAAAGACTACTTCACTACAATTCACTGTCAGTTGACAGGAGGGATACTCTTCAGAACTAGCACTGCTGGCAGAGAGGGAGGCATCCAGACCAATAGGAAAAGCCGATTTCGAGAGGCCTATGGCAGTTAGACATGGAAGCCCCTATGGTTTTCTGGGAGTTTTTTTTGGGGGGGGTTGGGGAGAGGGAGAAGGAGGGGTGCCATGCTGTTTTAATCACAAAGTTGTACCTGTTTTCTTTGCTTTACTTTTTGAACTTAAGTTTTTTCCTTTGGGGATAAACCAGCTCAGAGTTTCTACATGCAATACACATGCACATCCAATTTGCGTTACACATTTAGAAATTGCTTTTGTTTGAAAACAACGGCAATTTGGAATTTCCATATATTTTCCCATAAAACCAGTAGTGTACCAATAATCATCCTGTTTCTCTCAGCTGTCAACAAGTAATTCAGTCCACCAAAGTCCGTGTTTTCATGACTACACACATATGTACAATAGTTCTAATCACAATTTTGACTGTGAAGTGGGCATCTAAAATAATCTTATCTGTGAGAAATGACACAAGCGTTTCCACTTGATACATCTGATGACGCATCCAGAGGCCGGCCCCGCCCATGCCAGAGCTACAGGCCTCCCAGCAAGCGTGAGAGAGAGACATACACACACACACACACACACACACACACACACGTGCGTGCACACGCACAAGTCCAGTAGGATCAGAGGGGATCAAACAGTCCCAGGGATGAATGTAAAACTGAGAATGTAATAAGCCTTATGATGAGAGGGACCTGGTCCTCTGATAGGAGAGTCAGAGTTTATCCAGTTAGGGGGATCAACAGAGAAGACTCGAGATGAACTTCAGAGTTACAAATGAGAGTGATGACCTTGACCACAACACACGTCTTCCCAGAGTCCCCTCCAAGACCTCCCCTGGCTCTACCTGATGTCAGGATGGCCCCTGCAGGGGACAAGGGGTCCTGAAGTGAAGGGCAGGGCTAAGGCAGTGTTTGAGAAATGTCTGTTTTCCCAGATTGCTTCCTGCGCAACTCCTGGGTGTCTACTGGAGCAGACCCTCTGAAATGTGGGCCAGAGTCTGCACTTGACAAGAGGTCCTCCATACTTGTGGTAGTCTGGGTAGACTAGAGAAACAAAATACATAAACACTCATGCTTTATATAAAGGGTAATTGTACATTGAGCATCCCAACCTGGTCCAGTCCAAGCCCATAAGTACATTAGCCTAAATACCTGACAACAATCTACAAAGTCCTCCTCAAGTTCACAAAACACAAGCAACGATGCTGAATGCAGGAGGAAATTAGTGAGCGTGTCAGCATCTCAGTGCTGGCAGGGGTTTCCACACGGCTGCTCCAGCACCCAGGGCTGCATCAGGGTAGGGTCATGAGGCTGCTCCTCCGGGGTGCCTCGCAGGAAGGGAGCCTTACCAGCTGAAGCAGGGAACTGATGGTGATGATGACTGTACAACTCTTTTTTTGTTTTGTTTTTTTTGGGGGGGGCATCACTGCCCTCTGGTGGTGGGAGTAGGAGGCCCAGCCTTTGCTACTGTGGAGCTGGAATTGAACCTCCACCCCAGTGGGCCACAGTCCTGCGCACAGCCACTATGCCACCGGGGTTCAGCCCAACTGCACAACTCTTATGGATAGGATTGGATATCGAGTTATGTGGTACGTTAATTATAGCTGAAGAAAAAGAGAAACTGTAAGATTACTTGTTTCTTTTGTTTCGGTGGCAGGGGAAGTTCATGAAGCTAAGTTTTTCGGAGAAGGAAGTGTCTGGCCGAGGCAAGCTGTGAGTGCATGGCAGGATGAGTGCTTGACAGTTACAGCTTGCAGGCTGAGTCCCAGTGGCGCCGTGGTTGTGTGCGGGATGGTGGCCCGCAGGGTTGGCGGTTCAAATCCAGCAGCAGCTCTCCAGGAGCTGCTGGGCCTCCTACTCCCACCAGAGAGCAGTGATGCCCCCCAAAACAAACGAATGAATAAACAAGATAGTGACAGCTTGGGAGTTCACCTAGATCAGAGAAATATCCAACTGAGGGTGGAAGTTTAGATGGAATCCTCATTTCTGTCCCTGAATTGAGTCCTCCTCCGAGTGTTACTGCTGTTTTTTTTAATCAGTTGGGATTTAATACAGAGATGGTTCCATAATTCAATCACATTAGTTAGAATTGGGCGATTGCTACCACCATCAGTCCCCAAACGTTTTTTTTCTGCATGAATTCCTTGACATCCTCTCTCTCTGACCCCCTCGCCATCACTGTATCCCCTTCTCCCCCACCCCCTTTATTCTACTTGCTGTGCATATGTTTCATCAATCCTGGGTTTCACATGCCGAAAAGGGGGAAAAGCATAATACACAGCTTCAAGAGGGTGACCTCCATTGACATCCTGCCTCTGAGATATACTCTACTATGAACAAACTAAGACAGAACAAAACAACAGAAACCAAAAATACAGAATGTGTTGGAAACCAGATCAGGTGCCACCTGCATCACAGTCGGGGATCTACTGACAAAGTTAAAACTGTTCAGGTCAGATTTATACCTTTGATCCTCTTCTCTCCCAAGTACTCTGTTAAATGACCACTTTCCTCCCGTCCCTCAATTTTGGATAGGAGAGTTCTCCAGAGGCTTCATTTCTAAATAGTTTCACTAATGGTCAATTTTTATGCGTGGAAAAAATCACTGAAAATGCAGACTTTGGGGACGATTATGAAGTGTTATGATTGATTTTAAGTTAATTTATTTCCCAACTTTTATGTCTACTCAAACATTAAGGGTGACTTTGGCAACCAATGTTCTGAGGTCTCACAGTTAAGGGAGTGACTTTGGGGGGGGCGGAGGAGGGGTTTGACAAAATGATCCTGAAGGCTCTGGCTGAGCCTGGTTTCTCTGTGGAGGTCCAGTCCTTCCTCCACTTGCTAATTACCAACTGCTAGCATAATAAGGATGTCCATTATACACTTACATTTCTCTAGAAGTCAAACAGTTGCACTGATCAACCCCGCCCCCCATTACCAAGCCCTTGGGACTGTTGAAGTGAGTTAGGGAAATTCACTTCAGCTCCATATTCGATATTCTAAGTTCCTGAAGGGCCAAAATTGTACCTCTGATTATGAATGCAGTAATCAGATGGGAGTGCTAGCAATTAAGTAGCTGTGAAGGCCTGCTACACCTGCCGCAATCATCATGTTTCATTATCTTTTGCTGGTGATTTCAATAAGGAACCCCACCCATCATGCTGAGCTCTGACCTTCCATCGATGCTGGAATTCTGGGAATTTAAGCAGTAAAAACAGCTTGTCTTTAGAGCCCCAGCTTCTTAACACCCTTCCTCTAAGCCCAAGAGGACGAGAAATGTTTGATTTTCCCCAAGGGCCAGGTCATAAATACTTTGGCGAGGCTTTACTGGCTATAGGATTCCTGCCACAAGTGCCCCACCCCACCTAAGTGGCTCTCGATAAAGACACCAGGAATGGGTGTGTCTGAGTGCCACTGTGAATTTCTTTACAGAAATGGGGTACTAGTGGCTGGCTGGGGTTTGCCAATCCTTGCTCTGGTATAAGCCCTGGGTGGCTAGGAAGTGTTCGCAGAGCAGGTACACCGGGGGACGTGAATCAAAAACAAAACAAACCACAAAGGCTGACTAGCGGGTGAAGACACTGGCACCCTCAGACGTTGCCGTCCACTGCCTTGGTGGGCAGTGATAGGACGCAAATAGAAACACCATCCGAGCCAGCCACTCCTCCACCTGGTGGATAGCCTGAAGAAAGAGGAGCTGTGGCGACAAGAGCTGTGCGCACACCCCTGTGCGTCGCAGCACGGGTTACTAAAGCGACAAGACGCCGCAACCCCTCTTCTGAATGAATGTGCATGGGAGAATGGGCGGAGTTTGGCACACACACACACACACACACACATACACAATGGAGTACTACGCCATGTTAGAAAGAACATCAGTGAGTTTGCAAAATGCCTCAGCAGATGGATGAACCCAGAGGACGTTATACTGAGTGACTACAGTTATAAAATGGGAAACATTGTATGAGATTGCTATTCTAGAAAGTGAAGAGAAGGCTTTCTTCACACTATAGGAAACATGCTCTAGTGGTCACCAGAAGTGGGAGAGGAAGGAAGACCGAGTCCCGGGTTAGAGGGTAGAGAAGTCAGGGGCAGAGGGGAAGGCAATAAACCACAAGGAGATGGGCAAAATGATGGCGGAAGGGGAAGACACTGGGAGATTGGCAAGGGTTAAAGGCAGCGGAGGCAAATATCACTAAACACACAATCCTGCTGTGTGTCCTGCAAGCAGATGCATTGACTAAACAAGCAGGCTGAACAGGTGTGGCAGGAAGAGTGGGAGTAGAACCAGGAATATATATAGATTTGACAGAGGATATTCATACATGGGCATACTGACCTTTGCTGCAAATGTATCCATGAATGTGGTGGAGCATATTGGGGGTCAAGTGACGAAAACTTCTTCCACATTAACCCCTTGAGGGGAGGTAGGAGCTGAGCCTGAGGAATCGGGACCATGGACTCAGGGCTCATGACAGAGCTAACAAAGGGGTGTTCTACACCCAACTCTGGGGAGCAGAGCAGTGCCCGGGGCTGCAGCAGCTTCTGAGAAGCCATCTAAGGAGCACTGGTCTCTCCTCCCCCAGGGGAAGCACAGTGATGAAAATCAAAGACACATGGAACAGGTGGTCCAATGCACGAATGGACCTGGCCAACATCCATCTCCATTAACCCTGCGGCCTGAAGACCTAGAAGGTGCCCAGCCACCACTACCAAGTGCTCTGAAAGGAATGGCCATACAAGGCCCTGGATAGAGGGGCGGGGGATGGGACTAGCACCCATATGTGCCATCTTCTCCATAGAATGGGTATCCAGGATACTTTGGGTGGGTAAAAGCAATCTGTTGAATGCCAGCAAGATCCAGCATAGCTGCTCATCCAACTGTGCTTTTCAGTCTTGTGCCCTTGTGTAAAGATGAGCTATTTCATCACATTACTCAGAATGCTGCACAACTTAAATACTGTCTGACTGCAGGTAACAAATTTCGGAACATAAAACTAGGGATTGGGGGGGGGGCACTCAGATCGGGAGATAAGACAGTAAGCCATCCTGTAAGAATAGACTTTCAAAGGGTGCAGTTCCATGTAGTTCAAGTGAGAGTTTTGGTTGGGATGCAGAATTGAACTGCCTGGCATATAGCAACCATTCTGGGAATTTTAATTGTACTGAATTTTCAATGTCTCTCTCATGTCTACAATGTACCATACCAGATAAGGAGCCCTGGGTGGGGGGGGGGGGGGGAGAAGTGAACTATGCGTTGGGCGGCTACCCACAAGGCCAGCAGTTCGAAACCACCAGCTTCTCTGCAGAAGAAAGATGAAGCTGTTTGCGCTCAGAGAGATCCCTAGTCTCAGGAAAGCCTAAGGAACAGCCCTGCTTCCTCCTCCTGGGTCACTGTGCATCAGAATCAACTCGGCGCAGTGGCCTTGGCTTTGGTTTATGGGCCAGAGACTATACTGCAGGCTGGCGTTACTGTGATAGAGACTAGTGTGGCTGCACCCTTGTAAAGCCTGGAAGAGAATACAGACATGTGTGCCATTTATGTGTGTGTGTGTGGTGGGGGCGGGTGGTATCGACGAAAGGGTGTTGGAGGAGGTAGCCCGGTCTGGGTCAGGGAGGTTCTCCTTCATCTACTGACAGGAGGTGTTGGTTAGGTTAGGATGTGGGGGAAGAGAGCTCCCGACAGAGGGAGGGTGGGACATGTGCAACCCCCCAGCTGAGAGAGAGCACAGTACAACATTTTAAGAACTGACAAAGTTCTGTCCTGGGGGAAGCGGAAGAGGGAGAGAGCATGTCAGCCAAGGATGCTGGCGAGAAGGGCCACATGATCAAAGTCCATAGGAGTCACCGTTAAAGAATTTGGGCTTTCCCTCTGGAACAATGACACAGCCTCAGGGCTGCTGTGGTCAGACACAGGCAGTGAAAACACAAACAAACAAATAGTTGAATTGGACCCCTGCCAGCTGTCTGTCTTCTGGCAGTGCCTTGGGTGGTGCTGTGATGCTGGAAAAGGCAGTGGGTTGGGTGGTGCTGTCACTGGAAGAGATGTTACTGGGATTTCAGAGGGTGAAGAGAAACAAGAAGCGATGAACAGAAATGCAGTTGAGAGACAAGTGTTGGCAGCTTGGATTTGGTGGTATAGGGGTAAAAAAACAGGGTGGATTTAAGAGGCTATTGAGAAGAAAATCAATAACGACGCTATACATTGGTCAAAACCTCAACAAATCATCACAGACTTAATTGGTAAATTTTATTGTGTCTGCAAACTATGCCTCAATCAAGTTGAAAGAAAAAGTGACTTTGCTCCTGGCTGGCTGGAGTGCGTGGAGGGGCGGGCGTCAGAGGCAGGGA
Source organism: Nesogale talazaci (assembly GCA_004026705.1). Taxonomy (NCBI): domain Eukaryota; kingdom Metazoa; phylum Chordata; class Mammalia; order Afrosoricida; family Tenrecidae; genus Nesogale; species Nesogale talazaci. The sequence continues at coordinate 9,637 of PVJH01036629.1, read as the reverse complement.
GGGGGCACCGAGGGTTCTCAGGTGTCCTGCTTCAGCCAGAGTCAGTGACGCTGCTCTGATGCTCTGGGCTGAAACCCCGCAGGAGGGACAGAGTAGAGAGGGAGGCGGGAAGGCCAGGTTGGGCCTTGTTGAGTTGCAGGTGCCCGTGCACCCGTCCAGTGGCCATTTGGGCATCTGGCTGGGGACCACGAGAGAGTGGTGTGGTCTGGGTTATCAGATGGTGTAACAGAAGCAAGGGCTGAAGCCAGGGTCGGCCCCCAGGGAAGTTTATAATGGACACTCAAAAAGACGGCCGAAGAAGGGAGGGGCCAGACACAATTCCTTTGGATTTCAGAGGAATACCCCAAATATCCAGTCACTTTGGGGAACTTGGTCCAGTAATTGTTTTCCGTTTTTTATCGGCTAACACGGAAGGGGGAAATACACTCTCACCTTTCACACAGACTGGCCTCCAAAGCCCACGGGTGGACCCCCTCGAGGAAGCTAACCACTGGAGCTCCTTCAGAGGGCCCGGGAAGAGAAGCCCAGCCATCCGATCCATGCCCCCCATTGTCAACTTGCAGAACCAGTTGATTCCAACAATAAATTCTACAGCAACGTGCTGCCTCCGGGAGATCCTGGGGTTTGGCAAGATGTCAGCACTTCTGTGCCGGTGGGGAGACACTTGTGGGAGGACCCACCCGACATGCAGAGAGGCACAGGGACACATTTCAGCTACAACCCAGACCCTCGGACCCCGCAGTGACCTCTGCACTGTGTAGAAAACACACTTCTAAATGTCTGAGGGGGGGGCACCAGATGCACCCTGCTCGAACATGCAGTCCTGTGGCACGCGGCTGAGAACTCTGATAGCAAGTTAATTTCCTTTTTCCCTCTGTCAGGAACACACAAGGCAAACCTATTTCCCCTCTGGATTAGAATTCTCAGAGGTCTATAAGCTACAAAAAGGGGAAAAAAAAAAAAAAAAAGAGGGGGAGAGGTAAGAGAGATGAGAGGTCCGGCCTCACAGGTGGCAGAATTATGCAATCTACTCTGATCAGGGGAAACTCAACGGTCTGTGTGATAGGCTGATGGAAAGCAAAACCAAGAAACATGGCTGCCCAAAGAGAACCTTCGAGACAGACGAAAATAAGCGTGATGCCGTGCAGACTCTCTGCACCTCCCCAGGCCCAGTGAGAAGACGGAGTGGGTGTGGGAGCAGGGGTGGGCGCTGGAGATGGCAGAGTTCTCCCAGCCCTGGTGGGGCAGCTGCTATCGACCAAGGGCGTCTCGTCTGGATGGGTGGTGAGCCGATGATCATGAAATTAAGGGCCCGGCGGTCGATGAGTGATTAGACTTCACTGAGAACACTTCCCGTGTTCCGCTGCGTTTCGTTATGAGCTGGGTATGTAAATGCACTCGCCGGGTTCTTTCTCACCTTTATTACCTGTCTTGAATGGAAGAGCCGGGCACCGGGATGTAATTTGTTGGAAATAATTGAAGAAGAAAACCTTCTTCCCAGGAGAGGAAGGGTTGATTAAGAGGCAAGCCGCGGAGAGGAGGCTGGGAGAGAAGGAATTAGTTGCGAGTGTCTGGTCTGGAAAGGCACTGACAAATCTCGCTGGCGTGATGACGTGAGTACGGGCCATGGACCACAGGAGAATAACACAATTTCGCTCCAGGGCGTTGGGGCAACGTGAAAGAAGTAGATGGAAAAAGTACAGGCAGAGGGCTGAGCCCCGGTGGTGTGAGGGGTTGAGTCCCGCCTGCGGGCTTGGCGGTTCAAATCTAGCGGTGGCTCTCAGGAGCAGCACTGGGTAGCGCCCACGACCACCAGAGGCAGTGATGCCCCAAAACAAAACAAAAAGTACGGCCATCCAGGATGGAGAGGGGCACTGCATGCAGACCCCGTCTGTAAACCTCTGCACGGATCCCTCAACAAGTGAAGCCAGTCTCAGTGAAGACCCTGGGTAACGGGAGCAGGATCACATGGGGCTGGAGAAGGCCAGCGAGGTCACAGAGGGTCAAGTTTAAGAATTTAGACTCTTTATCCTCTAGACCTGTACAGCTACGAGTCACAGGTGGCTGCTTAAATTAAAATGTGAAGATGAATACAAGCTCAAGTGCTCAGCAGAGAGCTGCCAGGGGCAGGACAGTCCTCGGGAAGCTCACTCCCGGCAGATTTGCATTATAGAGGGATCCCAGAAGAGATAGTCTCTCCGAAGAGAAGAAGCAGTGAGGAGAAATGCAGTTAAGAGACAAGTGTTGGCAGCTTGGATTTGGTGGTGTAGGAAAAAAAAGAAAAAAGGACGGATCTGAGAGGCTATTGAGAAGAAAATCAGTAGGGACTCTATACATTGGTCCAAACCTCAGCAAATCATCGTACACTTCATTGGTAAATTTTACAGTGCTTGCAAATTTTGTGCTTGCAAATATTGAGGCAAATTTTGCCTCAAATAAGTTGAAAGAAAAAGTGATTTCGTTCCAGGAGTGCGTGGAGGGCCGGGCCTTGGAGGCAGGGAGGTGGCATCAAGCATTCTCAACCACTGACATCGCAGTGCCACGGTGGACGTGACTGTCGGCCAACAGTGCCAGGCCGTGGCACCCCACCGTGGCAGGAAGCTGCAGGAGACCAGGAGGAATTCAAGCAAAGCGGCTCCGCTCCGAGGGACGGTGGCTGCCCCGAGTGTGTGGATCTGTGTGGTAAGTGGAGGAGGGAGAAGCTCGTGTGAACCTCAGGGGGCTGGGAGATGCTGGCGAGGAGCTCACATGCTGGCCTGCTCCACACTCTTTCTGCTACCGGTTCCACTCTGACTCAGCAACCCCTGTGGCCGGGGAGAGGTGCCCTTAAACCAGCGGTTCTGCTCTGTCCTCCTCATGCCGCCACCCTGTCACACAGGTCCTTGTGTGGGGGGGTGACCCCCCCAAGCATAACATTACTTCATCACGGTTACTTTGCTACTGTGATGAATCGGGCGACCCCTGCGACAGGGCTGTTCTGTGGACTCAAAGGTTGAGGACTGCTGCCTTATGGGTTTCTGAGATTGTAAGTTTGGGGGGTTTTTCTTGTGACACTGTAACTCTTTGCAGGAGTAAAAAGTTCTCACCTTTCTTCCTGAGAGCAACAGGTGGTTTTGAACTGTGTGGCTGAGGAGCGCTGGTCCTGTCATGGGTTATGCTTTGGGCTGCTGGCCTTGAGGTGGGCAGTTTGAAACCACCAGCCGCTCTGCAGCGCGGCGAGGCTTTCGACTCCTGAGATGAGTTACCGTCTCAGAAACCCACAGGGGCAGGTCTACCTGCACCTACGGGGCTGTTGGGAGTCTGGACTGACTCAAGGGCGGTAAGGTCTTGTGGTGCGCAGTCTAACCCGAAACCATCAGGGTTCCAGGGACCTTCTTCTCACAGGTTCCCCCTGGAAGTTACCATAGCCTCTTAATCTTCTGGTCCAAATCTTCCTCCCGATTCGGATCAAAAGTACTTTAACGCCAGCCGGGAAAACACCAGAGCTCTCGGCCCTCCTCTCCCTCGGCCCCCACAGCCTAAACCCACAGAAGCGGCCCTCCCTTTCAGGAGCTCACTGGGATCTCATTCTGAGTCCAGGAGCGGTGCATTCTCGGTCTTCTCCCCGCCCAAACCTGTTCCTTCCTTCCCTGGCGCTGGGCTGACAGGCCATGATGGATGTGATCTGTGTCTACCTTCAGGACTTCAAACCTCAGGCTGGGAGGAGGAAACTAGCTAGTAATTACCAGGCCGCTGTCAGCTTCCATTTCTCAGACGGCGGTTTTTAAAGGATGGACTTGGAAATAGGCAAGCTTCTCTGTTTGTACTAACTTGAATTAGAACTGGCAACGGTTTTACCTTAAATGCTTGAATGGAGATGAAATTTAATCCCAACCCAGAAGCAGCTGAAAACTGGCAGCCAGCCCAGGCCTTCCGATGGACTCTGGAAGTCTGCCAGCACCCAGCACCCTGCCGCTCCATAGGGTTATGTGTTAATTTTCACTGACACGGCTCTGCTGTCTTTTGGAGAGAGGCGGGGGGACAAAATCATGCCTGTGTTGACTTGGAGAGATCTTCATAAAGAATTCATACCAACTAGTTGCTTCATGAACATGCTGAAGGCCATGTTAACTGTTGCTTTGCAAACTAATTCTGTTTTTCTCATTTCATGGGGAGGAGGAGGAGGAGGAGAAGTCCCCTGACTCCAAGTGTTGTTTCTGCCTCGACCAATTTCATGTCGCCTCCTTTCTCGGCGTCCGTCCCTGGCATCCCTGTGGTTCGTGGTCTTAAAGAAACTAGCCTCCCTTAGCACTGATCATCCTGCTGTGCTCTATAGATAACAAGATAAGCTCACTATCCTGGCGCTCCGTCAGAAAGGCATTTCAATATCATCAGGATGTAGCCCGTTGCTTAACTTGGTTGAGTTTCCATGGCTCAAACATAATATTTATGCTGTGGCAGCTTCTCACCTCTAAGCAGGGATGCTCCTTCTTGTGATATAGGCTGTGGTGGTCATGTCCTCATGTGTCAATTTCATGATTGAGATGTAGGGGTGGCGTCTAGCCTGTTAATCTGGAGATAGCCAATGAGGCTTCTGTGCGGGCATGGCTTTCTCCTGACAATTCTGGGAACTCTCGCGGTACTTCCTAATTGGAGAAGAGAGACTTGACTCTCAGTCTCCAAGACAACAAACCACTGACAAGACAAGATGGCAGCATCTGAGGAACTGGAGGAGCCAGAGGAGAAGCCACACGGCCTTACCCTGATGAAACCAGACCTCTGAAGCTGGAGAAGTCACGTGGGGACCCCTGCCAGCACTGAGCTGCTTCTACCATCACTGGATACTGCTGAGAGACCCTGAGCCCTGGAAATGAGAAGCCATGAGGGGACCCTTGCCAGTGCTGGGACTCTGCACCCACTGGCCTGTGACTTTGTGAGTTGGAAGGAGACTTTAGAGACTGGTATCAGATATATGGGCTAATATTGAACTTTTGACTTTGGACTGGACTGGGTTGGGAAGCTTTCTCAATGTTCCATTCCTCTTGTATATAAACCTTTCCCTTATATCCATAGGTGTGTTTATGAATTTGTTTCTCTAGTCTACCCGGACTAACATAGGCCTGACATGGAAATCGGTGAATAGGCCTATCTGTGACTCTAGTCTTTACTTGGTATGGCCCCAAAGATGATGTGCTGTGTCCCAACACAGTCCATCTTTATAAAATGAATATAAAGATGAGGAAGGGAGGCTTCAAAACATGGGTACCAAACTGTAATTGATTAAGCAAATCCATTTCCCCTTTCTCTGAAGCCTCCTTGTATCATATCCTGAGAGAAAGTGAAAACGTGGTGGTGAGAGAAAACAGGTTCTCCTGAAATAAAGCTATGCAAGCGAAGGCACACGCTCACTGTCACGCATAGATGTGAATATAGGAACCACCGAAAATAGAAGCCTCTGGCGGTATCCTTTCCACGCCTCTAACTTTTCTCTGGGGTGGCAGTACTTTCTTTTGGAGACCCAGCGCCCACCCATTCAACGGTGTCATTTTAGGAGATGCCACCAACCAGAAATCCCGTGGGGAGGGAGCAGCATCCAAGCTTAAATAGAACTTCCAGTGGCGGCTTTCAACTTGGAGCTAAGGAGGGCAATCTCTCTAGGTTATGAAATGAAATGCAAAGGTTATGGTCACCACCCCAATTGTATGAAAAAGCCAGTTCTATCAGGAGGGGAATACAGCTAGATGGTGGAGAGGAGCCAGTATGAGGGGAGAAGGGGGCTTTGATGAGTCGAGCCCCCACCCCCTCTGGTCATCCCAAGGCTCAGACCCACCCACCCTGCCTGTTCAGTTTGGTTACGAAAAGAAACAAAAATCTTCTCCCCCGATCCCACCCCGGCTCATTCAAAGTGAGTCTCTGTCGTCTGTAACCACAAGTGCTGGGGAACGTGTTAACTGACACAGGAAGTGGATGACATGCGGAGGGAGGTGAGTTGGGTTAAGTTGGGGTATGGGTGGTAGCTAGACTCTCCCCATTCTCAGGTAGGTCCGGCTCAGTCTCTGCTGCATGGCTACTAGCCAGGCGGTTATGTGAATCAGAGCCTGGGCGATAGGATTTGGGGACCTGGGTTTTACGCTCTCTGCCGCTGACGTTTCTGGCAGCTGGAGGAGAAGAAAACATCAAAGCAACAGCATCATCGTGAGGCCTGCTAGTCTTCGAGGTGGTGTCGTAGAAAACTTTACTAACTGCCAGTGAACTGATTCTGGACTCAGAGACACTAGGGGACACAGGGGCGCTGGCCCCCCTTGGGGGTGTCCAAGCCTGTAAATCTTTACAGGAGTAGAAAACTTTGTCTCTCTCCCCAAGCGGCTGGTGGGTTCAAACTGCTGACCTTCTGCTTAGCAACCCAAGACATATCCCACTGTAGAAAGAGACTTCTCTGAACGTCAACAGAGAATAGCAGGTCAGAGAGGCTTACTAAGAGAACCCCTCATCCCTCCACCGAGACCACCGAGAGTGAGATACCGTATATACTCAAGTATAAGCCGACCTGAGTATCAGCCAAGGCACCTCATTTTACCACAGAAACTGCACACAAAATGTGCCGAAAAAACTCAGCTTATACATGAGTCCATACAGTGATTAAGGCACTCTGGGGTTTGTTTTTTTTTTTGAGTTGGATTGTAACAAACAAAAGTCTTTGGAGTGGAGTGGGGCTCTCAGGACTGCTCAGACAAGCCGTCACTCTGAGAACGGCCTCCCACGAGGGCCCCGCTGTCTTGGCTTTTCACTCGACCTTCCTGCTGCGTCCCTTCTTGCGAGCTTCTTTACTGCCAACTGAAGCTGTCAGCTTTCTCGGTTGGTTAAATCAGTTAGCGCTAATCCATCGGCTTTGCATCTCCCATGATTTTGTTGCGATCATTTCTTCTTCCTTTTGTCTTCGTGGGTTTTCTCCTTTAAAAAAAAATCCTTCGATTGTCATGTTAGGGGTGTTTCAGAAGGAAACACAAACAAATGTGGCTTAAAATACCATGTCACCTGCCACTTGGCTCTCCCCACTTCTCTAAATGGGTGATTTTCCTAATTGCTAATACTCTCTTTTCAAATCTCTAAGGAACCCTGGTGGTGGACGGGTCCGAGTTGAGTGGGACCCCTTGGTGGACAGCTGCTCCGAGGGAGAAAGGCAGTTAGTGACAGTCTCGGAAACCCACACAGGGCTGCTTTGAGTCAGCCTTGACTGGAGGGCAGGAAGCTCGGGTTTTTCAAAAGGAACCCTAGTGGTATAATGGCCTCTGCACTGGACTGCTAACCGCAAGGCTAACAGTTCAAAGCCACTCGCTGTTCTGCAGGAGAAAGACGAGGCTTCTCACTTCCATAAAGGGATAGTCTCGGAAGCCCACCGAGGCAAGTCTCCCCTTGTCTTACAGGGCCGCTGTGAGTCGGAATTGACTCAGTGGCAGTGAGAGAGAGGTCCTGGTGCCCAGGAACCGGGAGAGGGATCAGCATCTTTCATTTGGTCCATAAGTTCATGGATCACAGGAAGACAGACCGAGACATGAGCTGGCTTCCCCCAGATCTCCTGAGCCCGGGGCTGGCTTTACGAGGTGAATGAACAGCTGGGAGGCTGTCAAGACGTGTGGAGAGCCGCATTCCCTGAAAGAGGGCAGGTGTGCAGGGGAAGTGTTTGTGGGCAAGAGCGTGCATGTGGGTGCAGGTGGGTGCGTTTGCCCAGAGCTATGTGCTGCGGCAGAGCAAGGAGGTGGTCTGCTAAGGGCCTCCGTGATTTCCTTTTGCCCGGGATTGCTAGTTTTTTTTTCTAGACAGAGTCACTCTCCTTTTGGGGGACAAGCTTCCTCCCTCTGCTCTAAAGAGACAGGTCTACGGGGCCTGGCCAATCACACATCACAGATAGACAGTGGTTCAGTCCAGGGTAATAAGGCTTCTTTCAACTTGAAACCTTTGGGGGGGGGGGGGGAAGGTATCCCCTGGGGATGGCATCCCGGTGAGATGAGTTTGTGTGGGAGGGTACTGGTGCTAAGGAGAGGAGGGAATGAAGATGGCGCCCCCTAGAGGAGAAGCCAAGAGGCGGAGATGGAATCCCTCCCTGATGGCGCTGGCTGGTGTGGCTTGTGGAGGCCACCAACACCTTAGCTTTCTCTGTCTGCGCTGGACTATTTTGTCTCTGGGCCTTTTTGAGAGTGTTTTACTCACTTGAAATGAAAAAGTCTTGGTATAACTCTAAAAAGTTATAATGCATATAACAATGCGTAAAACAAAACACATTCCATATTTAAGGTGTATGCTGCTGCCATATTGATAGAAAACGCCCATAGTCTTGTAAAAGGCATTAGCATTCATAAATGACTAAAGCTAGAGCTCTATAAGGCAGTTACAAATCCAAAATATTACCTTGTTTCCCATACGAGTCTGAATATGAGGTATGATGTAAAATCATACAATGGCTTAAAAACAACACAATTCATTCCCTGAACTATGGAGGCAAACAGAACTTGAAGCAAGCCTGAGGGAAACACGGGAGAAGGGGTTGTAAGCCTCTTTTAAAGTTTCATCTTTTTTCTTGGTTTGTTTTTGGGGGGCATCACTGCCTTCTGGTGGTCGTGGGAGCTACCCAGCCTTGCTGCTGCTGGATTTGACCTGCCAAGCCCATGGGCCGCAGTCCCGCACTCAACCACTACGCCACCGGGGCTCAGCTCTCATCTTTTTTTTTTTTTATTTAATTTTTTTATCTGGTTTTCTGTTGTTGATTTGTTTTAAAATGTACTGTTCTCATTCTTTTCAAAGCAAGCAAGCTCCAAGAACAGTATGTGATCTAAGTCAAAATCAAAATTTATTTTCATGTACAGAAACACCAAGAGAGGAACATTAAAAGACTACTATAGAGTGCAAATTCCTAGCTAGAGTAGTTCCTCTCAGAAACAGAAGCATCATCCTTTGCTACTCAGGAAGTTTCTCGTCTCTGTAAATGAGGGCTTTCTTACACTTGAGGTGGTCTGGTCTGGGGACAAATACATTTTGATACACACTGCCTACGGAGGAGGCAGAAACCTGACTTTTTCCTTTTCTCTTGCGCTGTTGTTCCTGGGCATGCTCTTGTCTGATCAGTGATAGACGCCTCAGGATGCGATATGTTCTAAAACAGACCCCTGCAGAGGTTTCCTTACGCTGTGAGTGGGATCCTGCGCTTGTCTTGGCTTTCCGCAGACTCTGGAGACCTGGTCTACAGACATCCACAGGAGGCAAGGGAACCGGAGGAGCCTCGAGGAAGTCAACAGAGGACTACCCGGAAATGTAGACGACTTGGTACCTGGGGCTATGACGAGCGCTATTGAGAAGTATGTCAACTGATATCCAAATATAAATTAGAATCTTCTAAAGTATAACGTGTTCTCACAGAACCTCCACCCAAGCAAATATTCGTTTTGGTCAGCTGCAAGGCTCAACTTTCTAAAAAAAACCAAAACAACCCAAAACAAAGGTCACAGTCTTTTCTGGTTGGCTAAGGTTTTGGGCACCTTAGGTTAATCGATCAGAAACCATTTTTAGGATTGGCAAATGGCACTTGGAAGAACTGTTAGTTGAAATACTGAAATGAAAAGAAAATCTCGGCTCAGGCGTGGCTATCCTGCACGAAGGATGAAGC
>PVJH01036628.1:0-18642 GCA_004026705.1 Nesogale talazaci | reverse complement strand
GAAATGGCTGGCAGACAGGGCAATGGTACATCCAAAGTGCACGATCTGGATCTGGGTTGTGTCTCAGAGGTCACCATGACTGGTTGTGTGTGAATCTGAGAAAGTCCTGGAATCTGGTCGGCACCACGGAGCGTCATACCCACCAGGGACAGTGGGGCACTCGCACAGTATTGCTGGAGTCGGCGGTTGAAAGCATCTCCTTTCCACTCTGATCTCATGGGGCTGGGCCATGTTAGCAGGGCCCTGACTACTGGCAGATGAAATGTTGCAGATGATTGTTCTATCAGCACACCATTGGCAATCGCTTGGCTTAGTTGTGAGGGTCAAAGGACACTGTGCATGTAACCTTCCTTTGTGAATTGTAAAGACTGTAGAAGAAAATAATAATAATAAAGTTTCCCTTGAGTTGATTTCAACTCATGGAAACTCAATTTGTGTCAGAATAGAATGATGCTCACTATGATTTTTCAATGGTTGATTTTTTAGAAGTAGATTACCAGACCTCTCTTCCAAATCACCTCTGGGTAGACTGGAACTTTCAACCTTTTGCGGAATTCAACAAACGCTGGGCCTGGGTATGAAGAGCCTTGCTGCCTCTGTTGCCACGGTATCGCACAGCCGGCATGTCGCGCATGCCGGGCGAGGCTCCTGAAGGACAAGTGGCTGTGTGGGGAAGGAGGATGAAAGAACTTGAAGGGGGAGGCACAGCCAGTCCTCCTGGAGGCCTTTCCAGTCATCCCAGATGAAGCAACAGAGCTGGGTGTTAGGCAATCATGGCGCCTACAGCCCTGGACGATCTGCCAGCTGGCTGCCAGTGTATCGGGAAGCCAACCACGTGGGGCAGCGAAGCAGCTTCCCAGGCCCGATTGCACAACCAGGAACAAAGACTGATTTGAGCCAGTAACATTTGGAGGTGGCTTGTGTGTACGATAGGTAACCGATGCGGTTACTCCTGGGCCCCTCCAAGCCTTCTCGGGTCCTTGTCTGGCATGCTAGTCTTCCCCTGGAGGGCCTCCATTCACCAGTTCTTGGTGCTTGCTTTGGGTGCTGTGGCCGTGAAGAAACAGAGGGCCATTTGCTCCCTGCGCCCTGGATCCGGCACCGTCATGGCAGTTCTGACCGAGACAGAGCCTTCCGCACTTGCAGCTCCTGTGGGGAGCTCAGGTTGAGCCCGTGTAGCTAATTTAAACCCCGATGCTGTGAAACTGAGCTCTCCCACCTTGGCCTCTTTTGAAAAATCCAAGTGCCAGTGTTTTCCGTCATCACCGCCAAACTTATCTCTTCCCTTTCCATTTATCTTCCCAGCCTTTACAAATACGGGACTCCAATTTGATTTAAAATTTTGCAACCGCGACAGTCCTCCCTTCCATACACACGGTCGCATAAAAGAAACTCAAGTCGGTTTTCATAACAGCTCTAGGATCTTCCTAGTCACAGCTCTTCACCGTCAGCCGGCTGGCTTCCTCCCAGCCTCATCTCCTTATCACAGAAACCACAGCTCCAGGGACTTAAGGAGGACTTAATTTCCCTAGGCAATCAGAAATACAGAGGCAGGAACTTCAGGGCTGGAACAGAGGCTCCTCAAGGCCCTCGGAGCTCGGGTTCCTGTTATTTTTTCCAGTCGATGATCCTTCTCTCAGCCTCCTGATTTCAGGATGGTGAGCACACGTGCAGGGCTGCCTGTGGGATCCAGGCAGGAAAGAGAGGGAAAAAGCAAGGCCCTTGAGCCTGTCTCCATTTATTAAGAACACAACTGTTGTCAAGAAAAGTCCACCCAGGAAGTTCTGTCCATTGGCCGTCACACTGTGATCCTCCCTGTTAGGGAATCTGGAGAGGCAAATATTTGTAACCGGGCACATTGCCACCCTGAAAAATGATCATTGAGGCTCTGTCATTAAGAAAGAAATGAAAACTTAGTAGGGAACTAGTCAGCTTGCCACATAGTCCCACACATACTCCAAGATGTCATCGTGGTCTACCAAGATGCACGTCAAGCTTGCTGAAAGATGGTAGAAAATAAGGAGCTGTGGTAAATCATTTTCAAAACAGGAAAAAGCATTCTCATTCCTCCACAAACAACTCTTTTCAAAGTGACTTTAACCATCTTCCCATGAAGAGACTCTTGCCCGAGCCTTGATTCTGGCTAGACCTGTGACCTGTTTGAGCAGCAGGGTGAGACTCCTAGCTCCCACTTCAAGAGACCTTTCACCTTGTCGACTTGTCCTTCTTGGGGTCCCTGCTGCATGCAGAGAAGACATAACAGCTTCCCCTGGAGGAGAGATCATCCAGCCAAAAGCCATCAAGCAGCGGCCACGTGGGTGAGGCCATCTTGGACTAACCCGCCCCCAAGCCTGGCGGTGGCTTGAGGCACCCCGAGAGAACCACCCTGATGAGCCCAGTCTAGATGGGTCCCCCACAGAACTGTAAGAGAAGAAAACTGCTGGTCCTCAAGCCACTCAAGTCTGAGGAATTCTCCGCTCGCAAGTGGGAGGCTTCGATTTGATTTCCGGCCACTGCACCTCCTATCCAGTCACCACCCATCTATCCTTGGTTGTTTGCCTGTTCTCGTCCTTCCGGGTGGAGTGGATTAAGAATCAAGGCCGTGCCTCCTAATCGTCGGGTCTGTATGTTCTCTTGGGGACCTATGTGGTAGGACTTGTCAGCATGCTGTCAGCAGCCGTAAGCAGTGAGCAACAAAACCCTTGTCAACGTGCTTAGGATGAAGTCGGTGAAAGGTTCCAGAGCAGACCACCAGTTTCCCTTCGACAATTCATGCACATTTCCCTTCAGCACGGCGACCCCTTCCAGGTACCATGACATATCCCCCTTCTTCCTTGTTTCCTGTTTCCACACCTCCTCCTCTCCTAGCCTTCTCTACTTAGCCTTTGGGTAGAGGCTGCCCCTTTGGTCTAAGGGTTGATTATTCCAGCACGGGAGGGAGGGAGTACCATTGAGTGGCGCAGGCTGGTCGAGGTGGGTGCCGCCGGTCTCTCTCCTGCCTGTTCCGTTGGACTCTGGCCCAGTTTTGAGTTCTGCTCCACACTTTCATCCCACACTATCCAGGACCTTCAACAGGATCTTTCTCAGAGCAGATGGCCGTGCTAGCCGGACGCCAGCTAGCTCTTCTGGTCTCGGGAGCTGGAGGATGGGATCGATGGTGAAATGGATGCTCTCTCGCTCTCGCTTTCTGGAGTGCAGACAGAGTGAGTGGCGTCTGTGGCGGTGTCGGAACCCAGTTGATCTACGTGTGTTTTTCGCACTTTGTTCCTAAGGCCCTGGATGGAGAGCCACAGGAGGCCAAGTTAACTGCTCCCCCATCCTACTCCATCACCATTGCCATCCGGAGAAGGGAGTCTGTATCTCGTTTGCAGAGGCAGGTTCTGTGTGTTATTGCAAGGTGACATTCAACTGGTTCTAATTCAGAGTGACCCTTTGGGCAACAGGATGAAACGCTGCCCAGTCCGGGGCCATCCACACAATTGTCATAAGGAAAATTACCTCCGACCAGAGCAATCATGAGGTTCGGTGTGAGGTTTTAGTTATCTATTTTTAATCACTGTATTGGAGGCTCTTACAGCTCTTATAACAATTTATACGTGCCAAGCACCTCTGCACGTATGTTGCCATCATTTCTAAACGTTTACTTCCTTTTTGAATCCTTGGTACCCGCTCCTCTTTCCCCCCCTCCCCCTTTACCACCCTCATGACCCCTTGATAAGCCATTCTTATTTTCATATCTTACATCCACCGTCGTCTCCCTTCACCCACATTTCTGTTGCTCGTCCCCCTGGGTGGGTGGGTGGGGTGGGTATGTTTGTGTGTCATTATGATCAGTTCTCCCTTCCTTCCACCCCACCCTCCACCTTCCCCCTATCTGCTATCGCTACTCCCCTTTCTGTTCCTGAGGGGTTTATCTGACTTGGATGAGATTTTACTTTTTTTTAGAAAAGGTTGAAAAACCACTCGGTTGGATCATCTCCAAGTTTCATTTTCACCCGGAAAGCCAGTGGCCAGGCTGGGCCCCAGTGCTCCACGCATCTGGGGGGTTTGTTCCCTCTCCCCTGTGCCTTTTCCTCTTCCTCCACGGGCCATCTCATTATCGTGGGAGCCCTCCAGGCACCTCCATCCCATGCACGCATCCAGAACCCTACCCTCTCTCGGTTCCTCTACAAGCCTTTTTTGCTTTTAACTATGATGTAATTTGATATATTTTTTAAATATAGATTTTATTGGGGGCTCTTATAACATTCAACACATCATTTGTATCAAGCACACCCGTACACATGTTGCCATACTCATTTCCAAATATTTTCTATTTGAGCCCTTGGCATAAGCTTCTCTTTCCCCCTTTCCTGTAGTTCTTCTTTTTTTTTAATTCCAGTTCCCCATATTTCCCCTCCCCCTCCTCCTCCCTATGAGCCCCTAATAATTTACAAATTGATATTCCTTTTCATATCATACACTGTCCAATGTGTCCCTTCACCCACTCCCCTGTTGTCTACACCCCCTGAAATCAGTTCCCCCCTTTTACTTCCCCATCCCTCCACCCTCCCAGTATCACCACACCCTCACTAATCCCGAGGTCTCATCTATCTTAAATTCCCCATGTTTTCCACTCCAGTGTACATCCCCTGGTCTAGCTAAATCTGTCTGGTAGAATTGGGATCATGATAGTGGGTGGGAGGAAGCATTTGAGAACCAGAAGAAAGTGGCATATTTCATTGTTACTACACTGCACCTTGATTGGCTCACCTCCTCACTGCAATCCTTCTGTAAGAGGATGTCGCTTTATTTCTTGATTGGCTTTTAAACAAGGAAGAGTTTAGTGTTTTATCTTGAAGAAAAACAACAAAATCGGGGCTGAGCCCCGGTGGTGTAAGTGTTTGAGTGTGGAACTGCAGCCCGCGGGCTTGGCGGTTCACATCCAGCGGCAGTTCTCAGGAGCAGCACTGGGTAGTGCCCACGACCACCAGAGGCAGTGATGCTTACAGAAAGAAAGAAAGAAAGAAGAAAGAAAGAAAGAAAGAGAGAGAAAGGAAGGAAGGAAGGAAGGAAGGAAGGAAGGAAGGAAGGAAGGAAGGAAGGAAGAAAGAAAGAAAGAAAGAAAACAAAATCTAAACTAAGAGAGATGGCAGGCTCCGTGTCACACAGAAGTCATAAGTGAAAGCAGTTGATTCTGAATGGCGCTTGTCCAGTGGGAAGACAGGTGAAAAATAAGTCCTTATCGGCTGCAAGTCTAGAGCCTTCCATGTGCCAGCGAGCCAGGCTAGATGGTAACTTATCGCAAGAAACCCTAACAATGCTGGAAGACAGGCCTCCCACCCTGCCCCTGCACAGCTGAAGAGCCCGGTGTGCAGGGTGGCTGGTGAACTTGTTTGAGCTCTTATAACTAGTCAATGGGTTAGAAGAGTCTCGATGTAAAGAGACAGTGATTTGGAGGGTTGTCTTTTAAAAGCTTTCTCTGTATTAAAATAGAGCTGTTTTTTGTTTATCTTTTCTTATTATTTTATTGCAGTAAAAACATACAGGGCATATGCCATTACAATAACTTCTAGATACACAATTAAGAAACATGTTTGTTTGTTTTTTAAAGAAGGACTTCAGTCATTAAGTGGCACACGTAGGACTTCTCTGTTGCTCTATGTGCGGAATCGACATCGAGAAACCTGGGTTATATTATTCCATCCATCCTCATCCTTTTCCAGATTGTTCTACCATCATTAATGTAACATTGCTGTCTGCTTATCTTTTCTTTTCAGTCGAGCAGTCTGCCAACAAGAATATCCTGTCCAGAAGCCATATCCGTTCAGATCACAGGCATCTTTGGGAGGAGCAGGAGGTCAAGAAGAAAGGAGAATGGCATGATGGCCACATCTGACCCCCTCCAGCTGCACACAGGGAAACGCCACATCTGCCTGAGGATGATCCCTAGGAGTCAAAGGTCAGGCGCGCACGCACACACAGCCTTCTTCATCCTGTCCTGACACTAGCCTTCCCTGTCACTTCACTTCTTCACCGGGCTTGATATCCACCAGAGTAGCCACACAGAACTCGCCAACATGACTCATGATGATGGGGTCTGCTCGAGAAGTCAATATGAAGGAGACAAAAACCATTCAAGATGCAGTTTGTCTGCAGCACCTCTTCTCAGTCATGTTGGCAGGCTGTCTCTCTCTGGTCCTCCGCTCTCAGCCAGAGGGCCTCTTGGCCTCTCCCCTGTGTGGGGAAGTGTTAGCAAGCTCAATCTATTCTGCAAGCCAGTCTCCTGTCCAGTGGCTCTCCCCTTTGTTTGTCCTATAACCCGGGCAGTGCACTATTTCGTCTGATGGTCTCTGCTCTGCACTCTCTGCTGCCACAGCCCTGTCACCCGGGATCTCACACACATGCTCTGCTCTGGGTTCCTTCTTGATGGTCACAGGATTCTCTCTTCCTGCTTCTGGGATGATTCATTTTGTTCTCAGCGGAAGAACAAAACTGACCTTCTTGGCATGTTCCCAATCATGGGGGTGACAGAGACTGGCTATGAAGAGCCATAGGGAGTTTTCACTTCACCACACAGCTGTTCTACCCCATAGAGGGCCCTGGACACTCCAGAGTTATTATCGGCCCTCTGTTCCTTTCTCTGGGGAACTTCTCCTCTCTCCCAGGCACAGTACCTACCCCCAACCTCTACCAGAGATGGTGCAGCCCCAGAATCTGCCATCCCCTGGCAGGCCCCCCAGGTTGCCTCTGCAGGCCACGCTCTGTGTAAGTGTAGGATTGCTTCCTGGAGGGCAATGCCAGCACACACAACCATAGCACTGGGCTGCCAGCATGGACCCCAGTGCCTCTGCAAGTCCAGCTTCAGCTGTGTGATCCTAGGAAACCCATGTAATCTCTCTGGGCCTTGATCGATTGCTATCTTTGTTCGTAATGGAGATAATAATAGTTCCTAATATGTAGAATCTTTTTTTTAAAAAAATAAAGATCTGCTTAGAATAGTAATTAGCTACAAATGTGTTTGACTTCAAAAATAGCACTCTTTCTAAATCACTAAGGCATATGACCCAAGTGAGGCTAGAACGCTTTCCTGGGATTGATTTTCAGAAGTGAAGAAAGAAAATTCTTTCTCCTACTGGAAATTCTAAATTGGGACTTCGGGTGACCAGGATCCTCACCACGTGGCGAAGGCGGCTCTGGCGAGAGAGAACGAGGCCAACCTGCAAAGAAACGGCGAGACCAGCAGAAGCCCAGCTTCAGAGGGTCCTGGGAGGGTTGAATGCCCATTATCTGTGACCCCTGCAGCTCTTCCTTCGACTCCGTCAGCCGTTCAGTCATCCTTCTCAGCTGCAGGAGCCAATAAGGTCCCGGCTTTATTTTTGTTTCAAATTAGGTGGACTTGTTTCTATCCCTTGCACTTGAAGCAATTCTGCCTGACTTTAGGGACTGCAAATTTAAATGCCAGGAGGAACCAGCCAGATCAAATCGGGAGAAGTCATGTTTCATTTACTGTGAAAGCATCAGGCAAACGCAAGGTCCACCGCACCTGGGACCCAAGGAAGAGATGTCACAGGGCGTGGAGGAGAATGTGGAAAGCTGCCGGGTGCAGACGCTGAACAGTACGATGCCTTTTGCCGTGAGAGCCCTGCCGAGAGATAGCTTCTGATTTTTCCTCCCTCTCTAATGAGCTCATAAACCTGTGTCTCTCCCCGACTCTTAAATGTCGGCTCAAGATTCTCTATGATTTCGTGCAGGTTGAAGGAAGCACAAGCACAGGCAGAATGTGGCCCCAGGGTTGCCTGTTAGGTCCCTAGTTGGTCCGCTCCCGGGTTTCCTGGAAGGGTTGTGTAGGAGTTTGAATAGACTGCCTTCCAGGTCTGGAAGTCGACCTCTGACAGAGGGATTCTGGGCCTTTGTCCCAGCCCTTGCATGAAAGCTGGCCTCAGTGCCTGGTTGATCACACATCTCCTAAATTTCTCTTTGACTTCCTATCCTCAGGCTGCGATGTTTGTGGTGTGCTGGGGGGAAGAGAGGCTTTAAGGTGCTGAGGGAGTAGGTAGACCAGCCAAAAATGAACCCACAGCAGTTGGATGCTCCAATTTTGCTTGGGTTCGCAAAGTTCCCTAGCTGGAACCTGGGCCCCCAGGGCCTGGAGCAGGAACAGTAATGGCCATCAGGTGAGTAACAACGTGGGCGGCTGTTCCAGAAGTCTCTAAGCCAGACAGCCCTGCAGTGGCAACCATCCCAGATGCACACTTCCATCCTGCTGAATCCTCAGCCTGGAGCTGCTGAAGCCTTGCTGCTTGAAACGGGACCGAGTGAGGGACCATCCACTAGAGCAATGAGTCGGGCTGGAGGCTCTCCTGAGAAAGCTCTTTCCCTGCACCCATCCCTGCTCCCGCGTTTTGGAAGGCTCCAGCCTTTTCCTGAGAAACCCCACCCCCCTCCCCCCTACACACCAAGGGTATTATGGAGACAGGTTGTGCTTACATAGAAATCTTAAAAAGAGAACCTCTATGTTCAGAACGGAGTAAAGTGCAGAGAGGAAGCAAGGGAGAAGAACCAGAAATGCCCCGCCTCCAATTTGGAGGCTGAGAAGAACGAAACCAGGAGGGAGTCTGAGGCTGGTCCTGAACATCTCCCCTTGCGGAGCCCACGGCAGCCAGAATCTTGTGGCTGCATCCCACCTTTGCCTGGGATGGAGGAGAGTCAGTGGGGCAGCTACAGTGACCGCCCACGAAGAAGAGAGGGGGTTGCAGGCTCCAGGAAGGAGATAGGCTTCCTCCCTTGCCATCAATTCCAGTGGGATTTGCCGGCTCCCTTTCAGGATCACCTGAAAGGATCTCCCAGGGCCTGGGTCTGCAGGTTCTCCTGGAACGTGACCATTCCACTCTCTAACCATTGCCACCTCTCTCTGTCCTTTGAGCCTGTACCAATCTCAATCCGGGTCCCTTTGGTTTTGCCCTTCAGCTCCGCCCTCCCTCCTGCAGACCCACGGAGAGCTTATGAGCAGTGGGCTCTTCTGCACGCTCAACTCGCTTCTCTCCCTCCTTCCTGCCTCGCAGACGCCCGTGGTACTCACGTGCTTCCACCTTCACCTGTGTCCTCGGGTTGAAAATCAAAACAAACCAGCAGTGACACGATCAGAAGGATTAGCGGTGAAGTGGTGGGAAGGATGCGCTTACCCAGATGTGCAAGGGAGAGAGGGGGAGCGTGGTCAGGACTGGAGACCCGCGCCCCACCGCATGAGTACGCCACAGAACCAGATTTCTCCGGTTTCTCTGACAAGTCGAGAACATTTTGCATCGGAGCATGAACAAAATGACCAGACGCACGTGGTTTGTGTGAAGGAAAAACTGTTCGTGATTCCGTCGAGGAGCTCGTCCGCATTCTTAGTGTGTGTTGTTTAAACCACTTGCGGCTGTGTTCCAAGTGTTTGTTATCGTTTTCTTCGTTTTTCTGTCCTTTTGCACTGTTTTTCAATAAAAACATGGGTCCTAAGACAGAGTTTTTAATCATGAAAAGAATCATCATGATAACTGGTTAACCATGTTATCGATATTGCTGATGATAATTTAGTAAACCCTTTGAGAAAACAGTTAAGGAAATGCCAACAGCAGACCACGTTAGACAGACTTTTTTTTTTTTTTTTTTAGAGAAAGCCAGCCAGGTCCTAGTGAAAAAAAAAAAAAAAGGCAGAGAAGGAAAAAAACTACTGAAAAGCAGCCACCAGCTGATTTTATGGAAGGAGATTTCCCTTCCGAACAGTGACTCTCTCTCCACACCTCCTCCACATCCATGTTCACAGACCCAGATCCTCGTCCGTCTCAAGGTATGTGCCATACAGTAGTTGTTAAACACCTTTTTTATGGTGGTGTTTCCTATTTAAATGGTGTTGTTGAACTCTGCACTTTTTACTTTGAAATTCCTGTGTAATGTTTTGTGTAGATAGGTAAGGTCGGGGCGAAAACTTGGTGGTCGAGAACGAATTGATCCATTTTCAGGCTTTTCTTATGGGGAAAAAATTGATTGAGAACTCGACTTTCTCACATCTCCATGCTCCTTCTAGAACGAATGAGCGTCGGGTCTGGGGTTCTGCTATAATATCAAATGCTGCAGATTAGCACTTGGGGGTCACGTAGGATGAGGACTAGGGAAAGGTTTGAGGAACTTACCGTTAGATAACGGATAACCTTCCTGAGTGACATTTCTGTAGGGAGTGGGCGTCAAAGGCAGACAACAGCAGCTGGCACGTGACTGCAAGATGAGGACCTGGATGTGAGAAGAGAGGCTTCTCTCCTGGCATCTGGCTTGGAGTAGCCCTGAGTGTTCCACGGCCCCAAAAGAAGTGAAGGCGGGAATATCAAAGGCAGATGGCCCCAGAATTGGGGCCTGTTCCAGCCACTTGGCAATGGTGTGAGCTTGGGAATGTCATTGAACGCCCCCAAACCACTTTGGCGACCTCTCTTAACCTGTCACTATCAAAGCCTCCTTTTCCCAAGACCAGTCAAATGCTTGAAGAAGGTTGTCCTGGCCATAATTTTTGGTATATACTGAACATCAATGGTTGCTCAGAGGGGGTGCTTCCCTCCTCTGGGATGCTTCCAGCGTGTGAAGTGTGGCTCTGAGCCAGACCTCACATGTCAGACGTGGCCCGATCTGTGTGCTCTGGGGCTACTGACCCCTGCCTAGACCCTTGGGATTTGGTCAACACAGTCAAAGCTTGTTCAGGATTCTGTCTGCCCCATCAGCCCCATGGTTCACAGTGAGCTGACAGTCAACCAACTTTATTAATATTATTTTTGCCTTTTCAATCACTAAGTACACAATCCTACATGTATTCCTTTACATTTTTATCTTCATTTTGACCCATCCTTCTCATCTTTTGGATTCCATTCCCCTGGCCCCAGAGGAGGAAGTTGCATTTCGGAACTGTCAGGTGACTCTGCCTCAGAGCACAAAGAGTCTTTGTTCCTTCCATCCAGGTGTCTCTGATTTCCCTGGGGGACAGCCTGGGACTGGGCAAGGAGGCGTCTCGTTCTTTTGAGCACCCACGAGGATGCACAGGAAAATGGATGCTAATCCGGACCAAAAGCTTACAAAGCTTCTTTGAGGAAGCAGCTCCCTCCCTGAGATGTACAAGGTGGGGCACAGTTACCAGAAAAGGTTCTGAGTGATACCTGCTTTTCAAGGCCAAAACGGCTCTTGAGAAATTAAACTAATCCCTATCGACAGGGAAATGCAAATAACTACGACTCTTCCAGGTAGCAAATGGAGGCAAGATTTCCAGCTGCTCAATAGACATTGAAGGAACACAGAGTGAAACCATGAATGGGGCATATATTGGGACCGTGTTGAAGCTCCATCTCTGCTCATTGATCCAGGCCATAGTTGGTCGGCACAATAAATTTGCTCTGCAGTGAAGAGTGTCTCCGAGGTAGGGAGGGCAGTTGCTCAGGCTCAGATTTGAAGGAGGAGGGGACCCAGAGAAGTGGTGGAAAGAAGGTAGTTGTCCAGGACACAGATCTAGGACATGGGTCAAAGAGCTGCCCAGTCTGGAGGCAAAAGACTGGCCTCCAAACACCTTTGCTTCTCCCAGGTCTTTCGGCCGCTTCGTTTACTCTTACCAGTTGCCAGCAGATCAGTTCTGAGTGTGGCCACATGATGGGAGTCAGAGTATAACTGCTCCATACGGTATTCACTGACTGACTTGTCAGAAGGTGGCCACCAGGTTGGATGTAAACCACCAACCCTTCAGTTGACAGCTTAACTGCCTGCCCTCGCTCCTGGACTCTGTTTTACTCTGTCGTGGGCATTTTATCCTGCCTTCTTCTCCCTTCTTCCTTGTTTCTCCTGGGATGAGTTTCTGTGAGGCTTGATGCACAACTAACCAGCCATTTAAAAAAGCCAGTTATTTCATTACTACATGGCCAAGAAAGAACTGATGTAAAACTCATTCTC
The DNA here is from genome assembly GCA_004026705.1 of Nesogale talazaci. Classification (NCBI taxonomy): domain Eukaryota; kingdom Metazoa; phylum Chordata; class Mammalia; order Afrosoricida; family Tenrecidae; genus Nesogale; species Nesogale talazaci. The sequence goes on along the minus strand of PVJH01036628.1, from coordinate 6,702 downwards.
CAGACTCAGTGATTAGTGATCCTTGCCTCCCCATCTGTGCAGACGTTACAGAGTACAAGGGAGGGGCAGTCAGGAAGAAACAAATCTGGTTGCTCTCACTCTGGAAGGGATAAACTGAGGTTGAGGCTCGGTTATGAAGCCCATGGTTACAGGAGCACAAAGAAGGCACAACCATTATTTATAAAGACAGTGTGAACCCTATCTACTTACTCCTCACCCTCTCAGCCAGAAGATGTGAGGCTGGAGAAACCAGAGTCTCAAAGACCCTTGTAATTATACAACCTCACTCACAGTCCCACCAGCGCTCTTTAATTAATAATCACAGTCAGAAGAAGTGCTTTTCTCACCCAGAATGTGCAGGTCCAGGTTCCACTAATATTTACTATGTCTCCAGCAGACGCCAATCAGTGCTTTAAGCACTTTGCAAACATCAACTAGTCAATGGGGAGGTTGGACTCCTTCTCTAAAGATCCTTGTCACATGGTTGTTAATGACCTGCCAATGTGTTAGGAGACTCCAGCTCCAGTTCTTGGAGTTGCAGAAGGCACTCTGGGATCACATAACCTTGTTGTTGAGCTCCACAGATCACTTATTCATAAACGAGCCCTCAATATCAAATGTTAGTGAGACATATCTAGAAACACTTCCCATATTATTTTGCCACAAAGAAAGCTGCCGTTGTCTAACCTCAGCCGAGATGGGTTCAAGTAAGGACATAGCTCCTTGGCCTGAACTCTAGCTCCCTGGAAATTTCCTAAGATATTTCTGCTGATCTTATACCACTGTAAATGCAGCTGTCTTTCAGGAACCGAGGTGGAATTTTGGCTTTCCTCCTGAAAGTCAGTGGATGCTGAATGGTTGGGACAGATAGTATTGGGGAAAGTTTCTCTTCATGGTCTCAGGTCTTTGGCTTAGCATTATAATAGGAGGGGTGTCTTTACTGGTGTCCCTGGGAGTATTCGTTTCCCCAAGGACCTGCATTGGCATCACCAGCTATGATGGTTTGTACGCCTGTAGAGATTTTTTTCTGTGACATGTCACACGTGCTGTGGCAGAGACTTCTAGTATGCCCACTACCCATCCTACTGTACTTCCTTACGAGTGAACTCTCCAATATTTAGCTGGCATTCAGGAAAAAGGAGTGCCACTTCTAGGGGTGGTCACCTGTCTGTGTTCTCTTTGCCAGTGGGGGCTGGAATGAGCCAGAGTTGCTGCAAGCAAATCCCTACATTCTATCCTGGATGATGGACTAGCATACAAACATTTTTAATTCCCAGGAAGGCACTGAAAAGGGCCAATGAAGTTTGGGACCTACATTACTGAATGTTTCAAGAAGAAGAGGTACATGCCACCATGGAGAGGTGTTCACTTGTGGGGGAAGAAACCGTGAAATGCTCAATGCTGAGGATGGTGGGAAAGGAAGATAAAGAGAGACAGGGACTTGATGCTTAGCGGACATTGAGTTTTCTATAAAGGTAATGGTATTTTGGAGTGAGTAACAGTGATCAAACGATCACTGAACTGTACATGTGAAGATTGCGAAAATGTAATTTTTTATCACATCAACTCTGGAGGTGCTATCAGTTAGGAATTAGTTATTGGGTGGTTCAAACCACCAGCTTCTTCTTGGGGGTGGGGGGATGAGATTATCGGCTCTAGAGATTCATAGTTTCTAACAAAGTGTGGTGAAGAAACTAGGTGGTAACCAGCTATCAGAAAGAATAGCATAAGGAGGCAAAAAGTCTGGTTTTCAAACAAGCAGTCATCTAAGTGAAGCTTCAGTTAAATTCACATAGAAGAAGCCATCAGCCTATGTAATCCAAAGATTGTAAATAATATAAACCAAATCTAAAAGAGGGAATGGCATCAGAGGCTACCTTATGAGCACCCGGTTCTCAGAAGACTATGGATGACGGTGAAGTCCAAAATCCATTTGAAGGGTCCACACATGGATTAAGCCTCTGGTGAAACCTTTGTGCTCCTAGGTGAGGAATGTGAATAGACTTATTATCAGACAGAGAGCTATGATTGTAATATTGATCATGGCAGGTGTAGTTAGGCTAAAATGCTATATCTTATCATTAAACTTCCATTTCAAAGTTGTTTCCATTAAAAAAAAAGTGAAGGGGAAATACATGTGGATTAAGGTCCTGGGACCTCCCATCTGATGATGGTCCAGGAATATGAGCAGCCTTGTTGTCAGGCAGAATGTGCTGAAAGTGGATTGTTGCAGATGCAGCTAGTTTAAAATTTAGCCCTCTACCTTTTGCTATCCCTTATGGTCCACTGAATTATGACCTAGCTTCTAATATTTTCTGCTTTCTTTTCAACTGTGGTTTTTTTTATCAGTTTTGCTTTGTTATTGTTAGTTTTTTGATTGTTTGTTTTTTTCTTTTTCTGTTTTTCTATGTATGAAATCCAGAAGAGGTAAATCCATAGAGACAGTGATGGTTCCTTGTGGGTATGGCAGGGGAGGTTGGAGGGAAGTGGTGAACTAATACTGTTGAGTACAAGAATGAAGAAAATGTTCTCAAACCGATTGTGCTGGCGATTGTCCACCTCTTCTTGATGTGACTGAACTATTGGCTTGTACGATACATGACCTATATTCCAAAAAAACTTTGGGAAGAGAAGACTTACAGTTTCAAAACTCCTACATACAGTCACTGGGAGTTGGAATCGACTTGATGGCCACGGGTTTTGGTTTTTAGTTCTATTTACCACAATCTTTCAGAAAAATTAAAAGGTAGAGACAAAGTTCTTGACAAATCCAGGAAGCCTAAGTCCAGATATCATTTGCGAGAGAAGGATTGAAGAAGAAGGAGGCATTATCTTGACCGAGTGTGTTCAGGGTTATGGAAAGCTCAGTTTAATTCTATTTGATACCTAGCACGGCATGAGGTCATTTGTGCTTCTGAAGTCATCTTCAGCCTACGCATCTGAAGACCTATAAAAATGGAACACATACTCCAAGAATTACTTTTCAACTCATGAGCTAGGATTCAGATGGCCACCCGACACAGTTCCTGCTCTGGGAGGCTTGAGACCCAAGCTCTGGATCAGAGCCTTGGGAAGAAATTCTGCAGGATCAAAGCAAGCGATTCCGTCTCCTTTCCAGAGCTGTGTTGCTAAAAACAGTGGTGATATTGCTCTGAGAGAGGGGCCCATGGGGTGGCTTGAGGAAATAGAGTGGAAGACAGGTCTGATCTCTAGCTACATAAAGGAGGAGGGGCTGAGCCCCGGTGGCGTAGTGGTTGTGCGCGGAACTGTGGCCCACTGGGACGGAGGTTCAATTCCAGCAGTGGAGCTGGGCCTCCTACTCCCACCGCCGGAGAGCAGTGATGTCCAAAAACAAAAACAAAAACAAACAAACAAAAAAACATAAAGGAGGAGATTCCACCTCCACAGCAGTCCATGGCTGATTGACATAAGGCAGGAATCCAGCATTTCTCTACTGTCCATCCTCTTTACAGCAACCATCCCTCCCACTGCCCACTTCCTCTCTGCTGGGGTTGACGGCAATGGCCACATAGAATTCACAGACACTGCACATGATTATGAGTTCCTTTAGGGAAGCTAACAGGTTATAAAATGTTAAGGATACAGTTCAGGTTATTAAATGTTATTGACACAGTTTTTTTGTGTGAAGGAATAGTTCTTCTCAGCCATGCGAGGAGGCATGGTCCTTGGCCACTCAGTCATATGGTCCATTGGCATCTACCTTGTTCCATGACCCAGGAAGTCCACTTCTATGCCTCATGATCTCAGTGCATCTTCCCTGCTCTGTCTTATGATCTTCATGCTGCAGCCTCTGGGCCCTCGGCTACATGAGACTGCAATCTTGCAAATGCACCCCACTGATGACTATCTTATTTGGATGGTTTCTTCCTGCTTCTGAGATGGCTCAGTTGAATGATGCTGTATGCTCAGCTGAATGATGAAAATGACCAACACCCCTCAAAGTGTTTCCCACACTCTGTGATCGGGGTAGATGGTGGGGAAATGGAATTAAAGATATAACAGAATTTTTTCACAAAATTTTCAAGCCCCATACTACATAATAACAGATTAGAAAAATTTATAGGATTGGTCCTGGGGCCTTTGACCACCTGGCTACTTGATGGTCAGGGCATGACTCATGACCGTTTGGCCATGGTACTCTACTTTCCAGGTGATGTACATCTGTTGATCTTTAAGGATCTGTCCAGGCAAGTTCTTGGGGGAGGGGGATGGGGGCAAAATCACCCTGCTTGGTCTGTCCCTGAAGTTGTTACCTAATTTCAAATATACTCTTTCTGGGGGCAAAAAATGTCACCTTGCTGATTAAAAATTCATTCTAACTGGAGGTTGAATTTACTCATATTAAGATTCAAAATGGAACTAGCACTCCTGCTATACACCATAGCCTTCAACAGACCAACTGTTTCCTCATGTAAGCTCAAAGACATGCTTTATTGTGGATGATATAGAACAAAGGAAATCATTGAGAAATCTTGATTGGCTCATCTCCTTCCTGCAACCCGTCTGTAAGAAGATGTCGCTTCACCTATTGATGGGCTTTGGGTCCCCAGTCTGTACTCCCCCTCTTTTATAATGATATAATTTTAGTTCTTTGATGCTTGACACTGGATCCCTTCAAAACCTCGTGGTGCTTCTTCCATGTGGGCTTTGTTGCTTCTGAGCTGGATAGCTGCTTGTTTACTCAAGCCTTTAAGACCCCAGACACTATGTCTTTTGATAGCTGGGCACCATCAGCTTTCTTCGCCACATTTGCTTATGCACCCATTTGTCCTCAGGGTTGCAGGAAGTTAAGATGAGCCAGTTAAGGTACAGTGTGGTAACAATGAAATATGCAACTTTCCTCTAGTTCTCCAATGCTTCCTCCCACCCACTGTCATGATCCCAATTCTACCAGACAAATCCAGGTAGAACAGGGGATGTTCACTGGAGTTGGAAACATGGGGAATTTAGGATAGATGATCTCGATACTGGGAAGGTAGAAGGATTGTGGAATAGAAAGGGGAACCAATTTCAGGGATCTACATATAACCTCCTCTCTGGGGCATGGACAACAGGAAAGTGAGTGAAGGGACACATTGGGCAGAATACGATATGAAAAAGTAATAACAATTTGTAAGTTATTAAGGATTCATGGGGAGGAGGAAGGGAAAAGGAAAATATGGGGACCTGGTACTGGGGTCCTAAGTGGAGGGAGAATGTTTTGAGAGTGATGATGGCAACAAGTGTGCAAATGTGACCTGAAAATGTATGGGTTGTGATGGGAGTTGTATGAGTCCCCAATAAAATGATTCATAAAAAGCAAGGAGCTGAGACCCGGTGGTGTAAGTGGTTTAGTGCGGGACTGCGGCCCACAGGCTTGGTGGTTCAAATCCAGTGGGGGCTCTCAGGAGCAGCCCTGGGTAGCTCTCACGACCACCAGAGGCAGTGATGCCCACCCCCCCAAAAAAAGGGGGGGGAGGGGGAAAGAGGAACTTTTACCAAGGGCTCAAGTAGAAAATATTTGCAAATGAATATGGCAACACGAGTACAAATATGCTTGATACAAATGATGTATCGAATGTTATAAGAGCTGTAAGAACCCCCAATAAAATTATTGAAAAAAAATCTTGATTGGTGTCAAGTTAACCCATCACCATCACAGGTAAAACCAAAAGCTATGGTGTTGATTCAATTCATAGCAACTCTACATGAGGTTTCTGAGACTATGACCCATGCAGAAACAGATATCCACATCTTTCTCTTGCTGAGCAGCCAATGAATTTGGAGTATTGACCGTGAAGGTGACCGCCCAATGCTGACCCAACAGCCCCTGAATGTATTTTTTTCAGTCACCTGGCCACATGGTAGTTGGGGTATAATAATAATCATTCGACCCTGAATCATAGTTACAAGGTGGTTACAAGACACTATCTGGGTGCCAACTGTTACACCAGATAACATGTGTCTGGTTGGCGATTTTCCATAAATGTCTTGGCAAATCAGCCTTTCCCTGCATGAGCGCTTTTCTGCATGTTAGTTAATCTACTTTCAAACACATTCTTCTTGAGGGCAAACCGTCTTTCCCTGCATTTGTCTAATCATAGCTACATCGTTGATTTAACAGTCACCAAGCACTGGGGAAATAACATAAAAAATTCAAGTGGAGCCAGAATTTATGTCAAGACTTCAAATGGAGTTAAGGCTCCCACTGTAGATTTCAGCCTTCCTTGAACCAAATGCTTTACCATTCAAATTTTCACATATTGGAAGTGTAAGTAGAAGGCAGCATTTTACAAGCTCAAGTTTCTCCATCTAAGTTTCTCTTTACCTCATCCCTTTCTCTCTCTCCTCCACCTGAAAGAACAAATTGGCTTTGATTGCCAGAATTCAGTTCACACTTTAGCTGGTTGGTGGTTAGCTGTCTTCCTTGATTGGTGATCATTATTTAAAATACTATTCTATCGTGTTTTCTTCCTTCTGCACGAATCCTCTTTATCTATCTTTAAATCCTTTTATTAGGGACTCTTACAGCTCTTATAACATTCCATACATCAATTGCGTCAAGCATGTTTGTACATATGTTGCCATCATCATTTTCAACACATTTTCTACTGCAGCCCTCGGTATAAACCCCCCACCTTCCCACCCTCATAATCCTTGATCAAGTGTATGTCGTTATTATTTCATATCTTTGCACTGTTC